>JBBPCZ010077190.1:0-11803 GCA_037974445.1 Brycinus macrolepidotus | reverse complement strand
AGCCCTGACCTCAACCCCATCCAGCACCTTTGGGATGAACTGGAACAGAGATCGCGAGCCAGGCCTTCTCGTCCAACCTCAGTGCCTGACCTCATAAATGCTGTACAGAATGGGCACAAATTCCCACAGAAACTTCCACGAAGAGTGGAAGCTGTTATAGCTGCAAAGAGGGGACCAACTCCAGATTAAAGTCTATGTATTTGAATGCAATGTCATTAAAGTGCCTGTTGGTGTAGCGGTCAGGTGTCCCAATATATCTGTCCATATAGTGTCTTTTACTCCAAAAAAGGAAGGAAAATTCATTTTTCCAAGCAAAACCGATGCCCATAAATGAGCAAGGGTCAGGCCCATGTTTGACTCTGTAATTGAAATTGAAATTGGTCACTCTTTAAATGGGAGGACCCTCATCCAGTGCTGTAAATAAGTGAGACAACCAATGGAGTTATTTTCCAACGCAGTCACATTTATTGGCCTTCTCTATGCACAGTTACTAAGCGAGCCAGTGGAGCTGGCAAGAAATGGTTCAAATGTACAATGGAGTCGTCACAATGTTTACTAAAAAATAAATACAAGTACCGAGAGTGTTGCACAGCTCAAAAATATACAAAGGCTTGGAATTAATTCATTAATGTAAACTTTTGAAAACATTTTACAAAAAAAAAAAAAACCTTGCAACATTTGTTTTTTGTTTTTTTTTTTTTTTTAACCTCCCCCCCCCCCCCCCCCCCCCAATCCAGTTCATTAAAAAGATCCTATATACACATTTATACAAAAATACAAACCAGATGCAACTCTTGGAGGTGGAGCCCATAGGCTGAGAGACACGCTTCAGAGCACAGAGACCTTTGCAGTATAGCCCACAATCGTTCATACGGTCCCTCGTCTTATTTGTGATGTCACACCTGTACACGTCAGAAACCCTTTGGCAAAAGCGGAATGTGTCCCCCCGCCCCGTTCGTGTAGCGTGACCGGTGATACATACAAACAGTCTAAAGTGAGTCACAACACTTCAGATGCGACAAGGGGCAAAGCAAATAACAACGACTCTTCAGTAAAGTGTGTCTGCAGTGAATGGATCATGTTACACGCGTGTTCAGAAACAGTACGACAGTCCTAGGCTGAGGGTGCTGACACTGGTAAGCGGAATAGGGCCTTGCATCTCACTTCCCTTCCCCATAGAAACGTCTGTGTAAGGCCTAAACAGATTCGACAGCATCCAGACTGGTGGTTTAGGACCATAAGATCCTAAACTAGAGCTACTGTGGATGGAAGGTGGAGGAATGCAGGTGCATTGCTACAATCTGAATATTCAGGATGTCACTAGTGTTGAAGTCAGGCTGATGGTGGGAGTGAAAGAATGGGAAAATGACCCAATCGAGCGAATATGGCCTATAGGATTACTTCTGAGTACCAAAAAAAATTTCAACTAGAGTATATCGTACAGCGGATACGTAAATAATGCAAAGTTTACAGCTAATTAGAAAGATTCATAAGTACAGTATCTATGTAACATCCTTGTTTTCCATTGGCTAATACACCCCTGATATGAAATAAATTTCAATTGTTATTATTCTTTTTTCTTTAATTAAATAAAGCTTTATCGTCATTTTTTTCTACATTTATTAACAAAATAATTCTCTGGATAAAATATCCCGTAATTAAAAATATTTTTTTTTTTCTTATTAAATGTTGCAATCTGATATAGGGTTTTCATAGATTTCATAGTTCTATAGGTATGACCCAAAAAGCTTGTGAGCACACGGAGAAATACTAAAAAAAAAGGTACAGTCCATATTTCTTCTGTGTTTGAAACAGAAGAAGGAGAAAACTATGACATGTAATGTACAGGGACCGTTTTGCCAGTGTCAAAGACATCAGCAATTCAGTGAGTGTTACTGTACTGTGGAGTATATACTACAAAGTACTGTCAGGACATACAGTACATGGCATTTGAACAACAGTCCAGAAATAAAGGCTGAATTATCATATATTTGTTAGTCGCACAACTACATATATACAAATAATGAGCAAAATGCTTTTCCCAGTATTTGCAAAGTCAGCAAAGGTCATAAATAACAAGGGACACGGCTACATTGATGCAAAACTGTCCTTCTCTTTCACGTGATCCTTTCTTTTCTGCTATCTTAGCCCAGAATGAATACAGATCTAAAGACATCAGTCTATATATATGTATATAGACTAATGTCTTTACATATAGAAATACATATATAGAAATATATATGTGTGTTTGGGTGTGTGTGTGGGTGTGTCTGTGTGTTAGAGGAGTAACAAGAGTATCAAAATAGTGCCAATGCATTGTGAAGAATATGCATTCCATAAATTATATTTCTGATATTTGATATTTTACTGTAGGCAGTTGATGTCATTTGAAATATTATGATAATATTGAATTGATCTCAGTCTTACTTTGTTGACTATATCGCCCTGAATGGTCTATTGAATCGAATCGAGAGTGGACTGTGTGCATGTGTGTGTGTGTGTGTGTGTATATGTACGTATATATATATGTAATGATACAGTCAAATCATGATTTCATAATTTGACTGTATCATTACATACATATATATATATGTATCATTGAATTGAGTTAACTGTATTGTTATATATACTGTATATGGCTCTCCTTTACTCCTTTACATTTAACTCCATTTCTTTTTACAGTAACAGTGCTTTAAGAGATTGTCCAGTTCTTCCACATAAGGGATAAAGCTCAGTCTATGCATACAACAATAAAGAAAAAGAAACTCGCACAAAAAAAAAACATATTTTGTACATCTATTGAACACAGCACAGACTCAACAAATTCAAGTGATCTGAAAATGATATTTTTTCCCCTCCCAATGAATTTTAGTGTCTTATTGCATGCTGTACAGAAGAAAAAAAACGAGATAAAATGACAGTGCGCAGCAGAAAAAGATGACCTGAAAGGAAAGAAAAGAAACAGAATCAGTTCACAGCTTATCCCCCCCCTCTCTTCGGCACAGTGTAAGCTTGACGAATCTCGCTAATTTCTTCTACGAGTCCAAAGACTCCTGTTCTCGAATAGAACAATTCACTGCAAAAGTGAACCCGTCCCACTCAGAATGAACAGTCTCCACAATTGTTCGGGTATTCATAGAATACAGGCGAAGTATTTCACTGATGTGTTCTTCTTCAAACTATTACACTTGCAAAAAGTTCTCCCACTCTGGCCTCTGCATGTAACACGTTACCCCATTTAAGTGCATAAAAAATATAATCTGTAACATTGTTTTTTTTTTTTTTAATGGACCATAAAACAACAACCAGTAATGAGAAAATATGTAGTCTGTTGTCACAATACATGGGTCGACCTCCGAGAACTACTCTTATGTTAAGGGATTACTTGTGGCCTCATTTCTCATTTCTAGTTTAAAGGTTTAACCATCTTCAAGGAAGTGCAAAATATTGGTAGGTTTTGCAATCTGTTTATGCATCTAGAGACCTCAGACCTAAAAAAAATCCTGTGTTTGAGCCTAGAGAACTGATCTGCATTCACATCTTTCCTTTTTGGAAAGACCACAGCGCGATTGTCCCATGTTAGCCTAAGTAAAATCTCAATTGGGAATAATTACATCTGGCAAGTCAGTTTGTCCTCAAACAATGCTACAAACTACGCCCTCTAGCAACGTGCATGGTCACTGTAATCTCTCTTTGTAAACACGTAAGTGGCCTTTTGACAATCCCTGATTGTGACTTAAACAGGTTTGTGTCTAAGACTATACAATATATTTCCTGTTCACTGTTCACCCTTGATAATACAGTAAAACTCATTCAATCAATTTGTAACGGAAATCTGAAAACAAGGAAATGTTTTCTACATAGGTAAATGTGTTGCTGAAATATACACCCTTCACATTTTGTGAATGAACAAAGAAGGACATTGGGTATTGTTTAGCTTCCTCAGGAATGATGACAAGATGTCAAGTATCCATACAATAAAAGTACCACTAGAAGTTTCCATAGCTTGTGATAGAAATCAAAAGTCCATCGCTGGCCAAAACTCATGGGATACAAAACTTTTAAGGTGAGCAAGGAATTTCTTTAGTCTTAAGATATGATGGGATACTTAAGAGAAAGAAAAATAGATATATAAATGTTTGTATATCAGTTTCAGTCAAGATATGTTTTTTTCACCATTTTATCTTTTTTAATTATGAGGGATTTGTTGTCACTGGTAAGAAAAAAACCCCAAATACTCAAAGTTAAAACACACCACTAGGAGGAACGGTCATCGTGTGGACTTCCATCCGAGTTTTCAGTCTCTCCTTCAGAGATGGCCTGCATTGGGGCAGTGTACAGCCGGCTGCGAGTGCTGTACCTGCTGCTGTTGGCTGCAGGAGGGATTCTAGAACGACCTTGCCTGGAGGCAGCAGACATTGTGAGGGTTTTCGTGGAGAAGCCTTCAGTGTTGGCTTTGGGGAAAGGGCTTGGGAGGGACTCTGCACTGGAAGGGGACTCTAGCAGGGGGGAAGGGAGTTCCTCCGGTTGCCTAGCAGCCTCCAATAACAGTTCCCCTGGGGACTTGGGGGTGACGGGGCTTTTGAGGATTTCGGTGGCGGACATCCGATAGCTAGAGTCAGTGCGACTGCCCTTCTTCAGCAACAGTAGTTTGAACTCCTCATTGGAGGTGCTGGATTTTTTGGCACTCCTGTAAATGGGTCCTGGGGTTCGCTGGGAACCAGCAGGGACAGCTGGGGGGGCAGCAGCCGGTGTGTTGGGGCATGTCACGGGGTTATTCACTGGAGCAGTCACAGGAGCAACTACAAGACGACTTTTTCCACTGAACTCCCCTGAGTCTTTACGCCCAAGAACTTTCCTCTTTGATCTAAAACAATTTCAGTAAAACATCATGTCATACATTGCTAAGAAGTACTATAACCATAAAAAGTATTTAACTTCCAAAATACATTATGTTAACCAGAATAATATGGATCTATTGTTCTAAAACAAGAAGCTCACCTATGGATCATGGCAAACAGGTCTTCTGTTGTGCGTAGTTTATTAGGAGAGGGGAATATACTATCATCATCAGGCTTTGAGTCATCAGTCATAGGAGAAATTGAATTGTCACTGGGTGTTGAGTCTGTGGGGAAAAAAGCAATGCATTTACAATCTATTAAAATTCCACTGATTTTTATTTGTCTGCCTACATGCAATGAGGACAGCAAAATTATACACAGAACTGTTGTATAAGACAATGATGAGACAGTGTTTAGGTCTTTATTACCTTTGCTGAAGTAGTCCTCTGTGTCTGGAGTAGACCCATCCTCGCATCCATCTTGTGAGGCACTTCTGGTAGTGACACCTGATGTCTCATACTCCTCCTCTTTGCTTCTGGCATCGCTGATTGTGTAAGTGTGCGAAGATGCTTCTGAATTTCTAGCAGGCACTTTGTCAGGGCTGTTGCACAGTAAAAAATCATTCCTGTGTATTTCACTGTAAGCAGGAGGGGACATTGTGCTTTTTAAACACAAGGAGGGTTCTGCTGGAGGATCTAGCCGGGTTGATTCATTGTGTTCAGCTTTGACACTTTCTACTGGTTCTGTGTTCTCATCTGTATACTTGCTGCACTCCAGTTCTTGCAGTGCACTGTGGATCTCAGCTGTTTGAGTTGACTGCTCATCTTGTTCATTAGTTGGTTCCACAGGTGTTCTGAAAGCTGTCATTGCCCAATAGGTTCCTGGACCATACCTCTCCTGCCTGACTTTCATTCCCTCATGAAGTGTGACAATTGCCTCTGGAGGAGAAAACTGGGACTCACAGTGCTGCACAGCAGGCGGTTTATAGGCTGGTGGTTTACGGTTGTGCCTGTTGTCAGATGGCGCAGCCTCTATAGTTACTGTGGGACACTTGGGTCGAGTTGATGGATCAGTGGATTGATCATGCCCTTGGTTCCCATCAACTGGTTTACCAATGGACCGCAGTTGGACTGACCTCAGAACAGTTGGAGTGATGGCCAGGTGGGTTGAACTGGATGCTTCTGCACTTGCCACAGCAGCAGCACGAGCCTCTGCTGCTGCTGCAGCTGCTGCAGCTGCTTTCTGCTTGTTCTGGTGAAGGATGTGCATCTGGTTCCTGTGGGCAAAGGGCTTGCTGTGAAGAGCACTTAGGTCTAGGTGGCTGGGAGGTATGTCCTGGGAGTCACTGTCCCTCCGGGAAAAAGAGGCTGGGTCTCTAAGGGCAAGGGGCTGCTGCTGGAGAGAAGCAAGTGAGGACTTTCTCTCTGGTACTTTTGGTTTCCTCTTTCCAGTGTTTGGGGACAACGGTCCTGGGAAGAATGCAGAAGGAAAGGAAGATGTAGGTGTCTCTGACTGACTGGAATATCCACTGGAAGGGGATGCCAACCCTGCAAGCTTATCGGGAGAACCTAGCTTGAAGTCACCCTCTGGTGGTGGAAGTGTTGGCGAAGTAGGTCTGGACCTGGGACGACAGGCTGAAGTATTTGGACTCTCCGGTGACCTGACGCATTCAATAACAGTTGTACCCGTAGCAGTGCTGGAATTGGACAGTGACCTGTAAGGATCATTGGATTTCAAGTCACTGAGGAGCCAGAGGTCTGCATAGTCTGACTGCACGGCACCCTCATCCTTGAAGGAATGTGTGTCAGAGGAACTGAATGGAGAGGAGCAGTCTAGCATTTCTCGAACATTCTCTACACCCCAGGCACCAAGGGGCTCATCACAGAGACCTGCAGTTTCAAGTTGCACGGCAGAACCGGCCAAGTCTAGCTGCAGCCTCATCTCCCTGGAAGACAAAGGCAGGGGCAGCTCATTTATAATCTTTGGTTCGTTCTGCTCTGGAACGTCCACACTGCTGCTTGTTTCCTTTAAAGAAGAGCTACGTTTTGGTGGGGGTGGCTTGGCCTTTGGTTTTCTTAAGGAGAGACACTGTCTTCCAAGTGTACTCGTTCCTCTGTAGTCTGGTTGAGGGTATTCACCCATTCCAGGTGCAATGTTACCACTTGGGCCACAGTCAGGGTCAATGGCTGCATAGTTGTAATAGCTTCTGCTACCTTTAAAACCACAGTCAAAGTGCATGGAAGTGTAGAAGCCCTCAGTGTCAACGGTGTAATGTGAGGAGCTGTCTAATTTCTCAGTTGCTGGTTGGCCACTAAAGCTCTCATAAGTCTCCCCACTGGAGTAACTAGGACAGCTTACGCCACTCTCATCTTCCCTTGAGTGCTTTGGGCTGAAGTCCTGGGGGCAGGGATGATCCTGCGGGTCCTGGTTGCAGTTCCACTCACCATCACTAGCAGTACTGACGCCAGCATCATCCATCTGATCTGTGGCTGAGGAGGTGAAAGAACTAGACCTGTGCCCTTGGCCCTGTGGCCGGTCCATGTGGTAAGGATCAATGATGAAGCCAGTAGTGTCGTCAATGATATGAGACCCTGTGTTGAGGGACAGTTCTGAGTCACAGTGCGAGGAGCCAGTCAGGGGAGGTGAGGCAGCTGGCGGTATTGTCTCTGAGGTCTGGGAAGGGCATGTGGAACTGCTTCCACTCCAGTTGCCACTTGAAGACTGATGGTCCTCCTTGTGGTCAATCTGGCTCCCAAGCACACCCGTAGTGGAGACGGAGTGAATAGGGCTGCTAAACGTATCTGAACTGGAGGAGATCTCACAACTTCCCATGTCTGTTTTGCGTGGGAGTCTGGACCTTCCCCTCTCAATCCATGAATTTTCAGGACTGCCAGAATGCTGCATTCTTTTCAAGCTTCCCAGCTGGAGCTCTGGCATGGCTTGGTCATCTGTGCTCTCCTCCTCATCCTTTAGAATCCTCTGCCCTAAACCTGGCAGGAAGTCCTCAGCCTCATAAGGAGAGAGCTCTTCGTCGTCTTCATCATCATCATCATCATCATCATCATCATCATCACTGTCATCATGATCTTCATCCCGAAGTCGGCCTCCTTCTCGAGGTAAACTTCTTGAACGCAAGCGAGTTCCTGATGCAGCAGTGTACATACTATCAGATCGATCTGGTAAGGAAGTGATGTTTCCAGTCGAATGGGAGAGGGAGGTTGGAATTCCCTGCCCCCTCTGAGCACGGATACGCCTCCGGGATGGAGCAGCAATCAGGAAGTCATCTGTCTGGCAGCCAGAGTCTTTGGTGTTTAGTGTCCGGCCACTCAGTGAGAGCTCCTCCTGGCACAAGGGCATGTGTGGATTGGCATGGACCACTACAGTCCTCTCTCTGGCCACAGGAGATTCATCTGAGTCTAGTGAAAGTTAGCAGCAACATACAAATCAGTTACCTCTTGCTAACTAAATGAGACCAAAAAAGTTAACTGCATAGAAATATCTTGCATCTTTTTTGGCATCTTAAGTCTTCATTAATGTACATGTCAATCACAGCATTTACAGAACACATTTCAGCAAGGGACCACAAAATGTATTCTAGCAACGAAAGAACCATTGCAACACTGGGAAAGTATAATCATGTTATAGGTTATAGGTTCTCTGGTTCACACATTCCACAATTTAGGAGAAGACCACCATGTAGACATACCCATGTCTTGTTGTACTCGTCTAGGAATGCCTGTGATGGTCTTCCGCCTTCTCAGCTTTCTTCGCCTCTGCAGCACTGACTGCGAGTGAACTAGTGAACAGCGGGCGCTGGCCTCCCGGTCAAATCCCACACCTGTAAATCCAAGACATACATCCTCAAAAACTTAGTGAAGGTATCCTTCATGTCTCCATGTGTTTGATAATTTGTGACTAATCATTTATGACAAGTTCATGAGTGATACCTGCAGCTCTGAGACAACCTACCTAGACTACTGAATCCTTACACGTACATATTCTCTACATTATCATAATCAGCCTTGCCCTTCAGGGTACATGTAGTATGCATTATGTTAGAACCAATTTAATCTAATCTATTAATTGTATAAGGTGTTAGACTTCACGATGCCTTAGCTGAGGACTTGCTGAACATTAATGGGCTTGTTACATTAATTCATATCAGTTGTACATTTGCTTATTACCAGTTACGTTGATAGGGATGATGCAGGAAGATATGACTTGAGACTCATTCTTCATTCTTTGCTCTGGTGTGGGAAGTGGTAGGGCTTTTGACCAGTTGGTCTGCTTGTCCAGTGTGGTGGGAACGTTGGGAACGGGACACTTTGGCCTGTGGCCCAATGGCACCAAATCCCCGTCTGCATTTGTATTGGTTCCAGCCTGAGGCAGAATGATTTCAGCACAGTTAGCACAGCATGTGTGACTGTATCTACAAATTGCTATGTATATATTTATTTATCAAAGTTAACAAACCATTATAAGCACTGAGACAAACGTGATTTCGAAGGGCAACATATACAGTTTTTGTGCATAGCATGTTTGTATTTAAAGCCCTTACAACTGAAAGAGCATGAACATTACACAGTTTTGTTCTTGAGCGGTCAGGAAGCATTTTGTCATACTCATAAATTTATGTTACACTTCATCTTGATCAAGTGCACAGTTGTGAGGATGAGATAGAAAGAGAGCAGGGGAGGAAGGAAGCACAGATTGAGTGTGAGAAAGAGGGAGAGAGAGAAAGAAGGACTCTGTAAAGGGCCAGAGTTGTGGAGGTTGGCTCTATTCCAGCAGCTATTTCATTATGACAAAAGGAGCGAGGCAGGCGAAAGTGAAAAGGAATCCATGAAGCCTGTGCCACACCACAGAAGCTGCAAATAAGTCTGTAAGCTCTTGAGGGCAGTAAAACAACTTTGAGGGAAAATCTGAAGATAAATCAACTGTCTGTCCTCCATCAGACCTAATGAGATGGACAGTATTCAAGCAGAAAGCATTTACGCAGGAAATGGCAGTATTACTGAATGAAACCACTGGATGAAAACACTGTTCCAGATCCATCCCTTCACACAAATAATAGTTTTCCCTCAAGCTGTTATGTGCTTTAGCCAAAGCCCAGTCTAGGCATGCTAACCGAATATTTCAGCAAAAAAGTGCTAACATTGCTGTTTATAAATGACAGGGGCAAGATGTTTACCACATTAGCATTTGTAGATGAAGTATTTCATTAAAAAGTAGTTGTACACATTAAGAATTTATTCTTGGCACCTTTCATTTTCATATTTCACAGTGTCAAGTAAAAACAGTACTTGTGCAAGCAGAGATATGTTAGTCCAGTGTTAATGAAGGAGAAATCAGAAAAGGAGGTAAGAAAAGACACACTGTGAGACGTGTTGACAAGAAGCACTTAGATCTAACAGGTTAACTGATGAACGAGGATGAAGATAAAAAGGAAATTTGGTGAAGAAGGAAGACAATTCTTGGATAGATGTCAAGCATCAGCTAAGCCCGGACTGAGGAGAGAATACCTTTCGGATCCAGGGGATGAGGCAGCATACTGTAGGGGATGAGGGGTGTGAACGCTCATGCTAAAACAAAAATGGCAAAACACAAGACTCAACAATGATAAAATAACAGAAAACGCATGAAAATGAACAACAGCCTAGAGACTTCGGGCACAACTCAATAGGACAGTGTGATAAATTTGGCTGGGAATGGTGAATGTTATTGAGAAAGGGACCATTTCATTTGACAACAGCTTTATGAAGACATAATCTATTGCTGCAGTAAGTCTGCAATAAAAATGATCAAGTTAATGGGAGGCACAAAGAGGGTTATGCTGTATTCCTGCCAGCTCCAGACCTCAAACTGTGAGGGATAAAAGGACGGGGTTAGTTAGGAAGGAGAGACCATTGGGTTCACCAGCTTGACATGTTCATGCTCAGTTCATGACCCTGTCTGGTTCATCACTAATTTGACCTGTAACGTTTCCACATGCAAGTTGCCTCTTTTAAGTCACATGATCACCATTTACCTTTCTCTGTGCTGGTTGCGGTTCCACCTCTCTTGCAGGTCTCTCCTGCTGCATTATGGGAGATAACAAATGTACAAGAAAATAGCGAAACCTTTCCATGAATTTCAAAACTGTTTTTAATATGCCCTCGCTCTGGCTTACTTTTTTCTGGTGTTTTTTTTATGTTTGACAAGGAAATTTCAGCAGATTGCAAAGATTATCAGTTTCTGTCCAAGCCAAGTATTCAAATTTCAAATTAGTTAACACAGTAAATCATTACTGTGTCTCTGGATAGTTCAGGGACCGCTCATGAAAACTGTAAGGGTATGAAAACTGTGAGGGTAAAATAAAAACCATTTTAAATATTCGAACAGCATGCCAGAAGTGATTTGACACAAAAGACGCTCATCACATTTGGCAATAATTATCCATGCAGACCTCAGAAACACTGATGCAACATGTAACAATATAAACATGGTTAATATGCAGGAATGGACACTGAAGGAATGGAAAGATGACTCTATCAAAAACCAAAAAACAAAAAAAACTATATTCATGCTTCATAAAAAAAAACCCAACACCACAAAAACAGAAACTGCACCTGGATGACCTTCCTCGGGAGAGTCTGCATGTCTGACTCTCTAGTGCTCCTCTCCTATTGGGAGTGGACGTACAAAAGAAAGAGGTTTTGAGGCTTTGTGACACTTAGGCCAGACCAGCAAAACTATGGAAAATGCTCTCTCCATAAACTGTGTTGTTTAGGAGACTTTGCAGATGTTGCAGCTACATTACAACAGTGAGCCTCTGTCATTTCAGCCACATTTCCAGTGACTGGATTAGGGATGCACCGATACTACTTTTTTGGAAAACGAGTACGGGTACGAGTACTTGCATTTCAGTACCGATACCGATACCGAGTATTACTTGTGTTAAATGCGCTACCTTTTGAGCCTCC
>JBBPCZ010077179.1:0-11803 GCA_037974445.1 Brycinus macrolepidotus | reverse complement strand
ATAAAGACATGGCTGGATGAGTTCAGTGTGGAAGAACTTGACTGTCCCGCACAGAGCCCTGACCTCAACCCCATCCAGGTCCTTTGGGATGAACTGGAATGGAGATTGTGAGCCAGGCCTTCTCGTCCGACATCAGTACCTGACCTTATAAATGCTCTGCAGAATGAATGGGCACAAATTCCCAAAATCTTGTGGAAAGCCTTCCAGGAAGAGTGGAAGCTGTTATAGCTGCAAAGGTGGGATCAGCTCCATATTAAAGTCTATGTATTTGAGTGCAATGTCATTTACCTGTTGGTGTAATGGTCAGATGTCCCAACACTTTTGTCCATATAGTGTGTCACGAGTCTCATACGTTTCTCTGCAATGAACCATTTTGCACCAAACCACTCTGAATGACTTTGTTTGCTCAGATTAGATCTGCAGAAATTTTGAAAAATCAATGTAATTCTCATTTAAATGATTTCACTTATAGCGGAGCTCTGTATGCCTGTTTCCACTTGTTTGGTAGTGTGTATTTGATGCTGAAGTTCAATGTTTTGCTATGTGGCTCAACCGACCTACTTAAATCAAGGGCAAAGGAAGAAAATGAAACATTTCCTCTGCAACACCAAGTTAGCAGCTCGCTTTGAGACTTCTTAAGGTTCATACTAAACATGAAACCCCACCAAGACGTCGATTTGACCCAAATTTTGAATGACACAGGAAGTGAAAGTCACACTATTTCACTGCGTTCACATGGTTACAGCATTGTGTGTGATAAATAATCTAACTGACGTTTCTGAAAAGTCATGAACGTTGCTAAATATCAGCCTTGCTGAATGTCACCGTTACCCGCTATGGCCTGGTCACAGCCCTAAAACCGTGGCTGCATCCCAAATGCACACTACTGCACTAAATAGTGTGTAAAAGATAGTACGCAGTCATTCGAAATAAAGTAAAGGGGCCCCTTGTAGTCACGTGTGAACACATCACGCAATGTGAACAGTGTGAAATTATTTCTCTGTATTTAACCCATTCACCAAGTGAAGCAGGGGGCTGCCACCAACGAGGAGCGCCCGGGGAGCAGCGTGTGGGGACGGTACTTTACTCAAGGGTACCTCAGTGGTGCCACTGGCAGTCCAGGGATTCAAACCCACGACCTTCTGATCGCAGGGGCAACTCCCTAACCTCCAGGCCACCAGCTGCACCTGTATGATAGTGTGCATGCAGAAATGTAGCACGTAAAGTATTGAGGGGTGTGATTTGGGACACAGCTCATAGAATGACACAGCATGAGTTGGCATGTTGCACAGAGGAAGAACAGTACATAAACACAGAGCTCCGTCTGTCTCCTCTCCACTCGTTCTCCATTATCTCTCCATTCTCAGACCGCCTTTATGAGCTATTTCATAATCCGTAGCAGGAAAGCATGGGTTTCCTTTCATTGAGAAGTTCCTCCATTAACCAGAGTGTCTCAGGAAAGGTCCAAGGGAAATGGCTATAATGAGAGCACGGCCCGTGTGAAGAGCAGCATGTCTCTGACCAGACATAGGCAGTCTATGTTGGAGTCTACCATACTGTTGACATGATGCTAAGCGTAAACACAGTGTAAATAGTGTTGGCGCAGACTGTTACTCTGTGTGTGTGTGTGTGTGTGTGTGTGTGTGTGAGAGAGAGAGAGAGGGACAGTTACTGGGACAGACTCACTTGTGATTGTAAATATTTGTACATCTTTTTTTTTTTTTTTTTTTTTTACATTTTTTTCCCCAATAAATCTTATTATAATACTACTGTGTGTGTAAGCTGAAGTTTCCAAAAGCTTTATTATGTATGTTTGGGGATTTTTACAATAAAAAAGAGAACTTTTCTGAACGGATTTTCTGCTTTTTGTTTTTGGGTCGGCTGTACCTCTTTACAAATTTTTTACGTAACATCCATACATTTTAATGCTCTAAACTGACTTTAAGCTTTGGTTTCCAACAGTGCCTTTAGCCATTAACTTGTAAGCTAGCAGAGCAGCGGAGTTGTATTAGCAGTCATGCATAACAGGTGGAGTAAAAGCCAAAAACTCAGTCTGGATATGGCAGATCAAATGCTCTAGCTTTGAAATATTAAGCATTCTGAGGTACACAATATGGACAAAAGTATTGGGACACACCTCTTAATTCACTTCCAGTGAAGGGCAATCTAGATGCTTCAGCATACCAAGACATTTTGGACAACGTCATGCTTCCAACTGTGTGTACACAGTCACAATTTCCCACAGAAACACTCAAAAATTTTGTGAAATGCCTTCCAAGAAGAGTGGAAGCTGTTATAGCTGCAAAAGGGGGGCCAGGTTTTTTAAAGTTTATGTATTTAAGTGCAATGTCCCAACAGTCTCTGTTGGTGTAATGGATAGGCGTCCCAAAAACCTTTGTCTACATAGTGCATTTTAATGTTATAGATGATAAACAGCTTTTGCTGAGACAAGTTACATACAAATGACTTCTGCACTCTGGCTTATTAAAAGAGCTTAATTTGTTCCAACATACAAATGAAACTGCCTTTTGGATGGTGCTGCAGTTTTCCCCATGGGGAAGTCGTGAGACACAAAATGGTATTGAAACAGGCAGCAAACTAATCAAAAATACATTAGTTTAGTTAGATGTACCCAAACCTTTGAATGATATAATAGTTTATATTTCATTTCACATCACTTATTATCACCCTATAAATTATATATCACAGTTTTTATTAGGACCTACATTACTCTACCACGAGTCTTTCTCTTTTTTTCACCCAGACACTCACACACAACTGCCACTGAGGATCGTGACCATGAGGACTCACTGGAGTTCAGAAGAAGAAGTGAAAAAAAAATAACTGGAGACAGTTATCAGTTCCTGTTATCATTTTTCGGCCTGTGCCATCTCTAGTCCTACCGCGGCATTTCTTCCTTCCAGCATGGCGGAAACTGATAGCCCTTTCCGGTGTTATTATGGACGTTTAGCTTTAACCTTGACTTTAAAGAGCCCATATCATCTAAAAACACATTTGCCTTGTTTTTTCCTTGTGTTATTCGTTGTGCTGTCAATGTCATGAACATGTTTTACATAGGCCTATTCCGACTTCAGCAGTCAGTCCGTAGCAGAGCCATTAGGGCAAAAGATGGGGTGATTAAGTGATGTGCTGTTCCTGACTGTCGGGAAGCGAATGAATCATTGCAAGCTTCCAAAGAATGCACATATCTCAAATGAGGGGTAGAGAGTTGTTTTTCCTGTCCCTGAAGATTTTAGTCTGAATTTAACACTTTATTTCCCATTATAGTCTGGACTACTGTTTGAACAAGGCACAACAAGGAGCAGCCAATCAGAACACAGGACATTAGCATAGACGAGTCACAAAGGGCTCATATGCTTTTTCTTTTTTTTTTTTTCTTGAGGTCTACTCATGATGTCTTAATTCATACGTTTTTTAAGAGGTTGTATGACTGTTTTTGGTACGTAAACCGCACAAAAGTAGGTGGAAAGGAAAACTAAAATACGAATAGAATTTAGAATGGAGACCTTTAATCTTACCTCGTAATTTTGACCAAACCCATAGAGAAAACACAGCAAAAGCCAAAAATTGACTCTGCAGGTTGTCAATCACCGCCTTTTCTTGGCATCGCCCAGTACAGTAGTGAAGCCACAGGCCAGTGGGCCCGGATGGATGGAACGAACAGCACTACAGTTAATGAAATAACTGCCATCAAATGTATGTACACACAGGAGTGTGTTTATGCTGTGCGGAGGGTGGGGACGTCCTGGGGGACTGAGCATCCAGCAGAGCACGAAACCACAGACAAACCACCAACGTCGTCAAGTCAAAGACGCATGTATTATTATACGAGCCTGTTAAAGCAGTTTCATGAGAGAAAGACATTCATCAGAGATTTCTTTTTAGTTTTATTCAAATCTTTCCATTTCTGAACTGCTTAAATTGTCCATTTGAAATTTCCTTAGTTTATGTATGATCAGCTTTTGTCCAGAGCAGAAAACTTCCTCTTTTCTCCTCTCCACATGAAGAGGCCGTCCCTTGACATGTTAAAAGATTCCCACTGAACTCTTTCTCAGAAATGAATAATTAATTCTTGGGCTTCCAGCGAATTTACATTCGTTTCAGAAAGGGATCTCATCTTCTTGGCACTTTCCTGTTAAAATGAAACCGTTCTAAGAAATGATCTTAGAAAGGAATTTATAGGATTTTCCACTTATTTCAAATATCAGCCCAGGCCCATGCTTGGTGTCCAAAGTTTGCTTCCTTTAGAGTATAGGCTTCATGATGGGTGCTACTACAACCTACAATTATTTTAGCCTCCTGTATTTGTCCGTTTTTAAAGATAACAGCACCCCCTTACGTCTTATACATACAGAGAAGGGCTAATGATTTCTGGAAACCAAAAAAATCCAAATATGTGTTTCATAGAATCATGTCTGCTGCATTTGACATTTGCAGTATTATACTCTTTGCTAAGCTTTGGTTGGAAAATGTTAAAATCCTGAAACGTCAAACCAAAAATCATCCAGTCAGGATGTTTTCTTTGTGGTATTGAGCCAAACTAGTTCCCCAATTGGTTAGGCCTACAGGGCCCGGACTGAAGGCTTAACATATTGGATAAACCACCAGAGCGATAAAGAAGAGACAAAAATCAACATTGGTTTAGAATGCATGGGACTGATTTCATGAGTCTGGCTCTGAATATGAGTCTAACCAAGTTTCAGTCTGTTGAAATGGAAAACTGCAGAAGCTCTGCACCAGGGTCCTTAACCGAAAGAGTTACTGTAAAACTGCTATGTGCCAGTCAAACATATGTCATTGTGTGTTAAATAGATTCAAATATTCAAATAAAGCAAATTGCATGTCCCTTACGAGTTTCAAATGTCCATGTTTAATCTAGAACAGCCAAACTGCTGATATTCTATTAAAAATTACCAGCAAAAATCACCATTACTGTAGTGAGTTTTTCTTCTTGTTTTGACATGCATCCCTAAAAGACATGCATGTATGGCTTGAATAGTGACAGTTTACCACTGGATAACAATTTCTCATACAGTGTCAGAAACCACATAAGCAAGTGTGATACTAACTGTTGGGGTACAAGCTCCGATTACATGTTAACTACATTAGCCTTGTGATTCTACTTTAGACACCAAACATGTTATGGCTGATAGGCTACATTTGAAATAAGAGCTACGTTAACTCAACTTCTGTAAATCATATAGTAATATTAATCACACAATTAGGCCAGCATTATGACAAAAACTGAATCATCAGCAAAGAACGAGATCCCCCCACATTTGCCTTGTAAGTCATACAAAATCACAAAGATAGTAAAACAGGTTAAAACATATATTTTCTAATTCTAAGCATATACTTTAATAAATAGACATTTGTGATAAAAAAAAAAAGTTCCATGATAATAGCAAATATCCAGGAGTCCATCAGCACGATTCCTGCAATAAAAAGAAAAGGTAGATGTCAGTTTTTCCATTTGTTTCAGTTATATTTTGAACCCAGACCAGACCAGAGGACAGGGAAAAGCAAAAGGCCGAAGTTACTCCAGCTATCCTCCAAATCTAAATATAACCCCAAAGCCACACTGTCTTAAACTCCGCCAAGAAAAAAAAATGCAACCTTGCAGTCCCTCTGGTCAAGAGCAGAAGTCCTACGCTACTTCCTGAGTCTAAAAACAAGCACTGGTTTCTAAAAAGCCACATCGGACTTAATCATACAGCTTTACACAATTTTATTTGATTCAGTAACCTCACTGCAAAGAATAGCAAAGGCTTGGCAAAATATAACATGAGTGTACTTCACAATGCAACAGATGCATCGCATTATTGTGTTTTTGCCTTGTATTTTTCATCAATTTTTTAAAACATGCATAACTAAGAAAGAACAAAAGGAAAAAAACATTCAATCGGTAAAAGTAAATGAATACAATAAAATGACGTCATTATGGGCTGACAGCTACTTGTTACTGTGCGGTCTATAAATATACATTAATCATTGTGGTTTACAGGCTCTGTATGAGTGGTTTAATATTTTTTATGACACATGCAGTTGTTTGGTCTTCTACTGATGTTATGATATTTGATATACTTCAGAAAAAGTCTCATGGCATAATTTAACATGATGATAACAACATAATACTGCTCATCCCTGGCTATTCTGGGCCCATTTAGATTGTTTCTTAGCTGGTAGTAGCAACCCTTGGACTTTCTTTGGCCCACTACACCCCTCCCCATGACTCTCTCCTTCTGTCTCCAACTTCCTGTTGATGCAGCGAGTCTGCCCAGCTCACGGAAACTTCCCAGTGCTCCGGCCACACTCAGCAAAGAGCAGACCGGATACGTGTCCAGCTCTCGGGGATAAAAATACCCCGTGCACGCAGCTGTGTGTGGCCTTCGAGAAATTCCAGGTTGAGTAAGCTACTCTAGCGGGCCTCTAAGGAGATGCTCTCAGACAGAGAAAATGTACTTTTTACACTTACTAATTCTTTTAAAATAGCATAATCTGTCCCAAACTGATGAACCCTGAGCCTAGCACTTAAGGTTTACAATGATATTTCCGCCAAAATTCAAATTTACATAATGTCGTCCTAACCCCAAACACAGTGGATCAGCCAAGGGACGTTTAGCATCTGAAGTTTGCTTCTTTAGCTTTGCGCTGGAGCTATAAAGAGTCACTCACTTTCAGTAACCGCTTAATCCTCACTAGGGTCGCGGGTACCCGGAGCCAATGGGCAGGGACTCACCCTGGATGGGGCGCCAGCCCACCACAGGGCGCACACACCATTCACTTACACCTACGGTCAATTTAGAAACCCCAATTCAACTGACGCGCATGTCTTTGAACTGTGGGAGAAACCAGGAAACCCCGGAGGAAACCCACCGTGGGGCTGCTATCAAGACAACAAACTTATTTATGTGGTTTTTGTGACTGTGGGTCCAATATACTACACCTTTTGCTGGATGCATTCTGCCCATGTGTTAAGTACAAAACCAGTGCATCATTCTAAAAGCGCAGTTTATGGCCTGTTTGCTCATGCATATGCATTTAAGGAAGGGCCGAGCGAAATGTGGAAGACATTACGGAAGCGGCTGATTTCGTAATCGGCTCAACTTAAAGTCTGAGCAACTTGCAGCAGCGGGTTTTATGTGTATTTCACTCCACCTTTTAAAACCTGATGTAAACTTGCTTTAGAGTCTCAGAAGACACGCACAAACACAGCAGCCAGACACAACACAGCATGTGCTCAAGAAGGTGTACCGTAAGAATAGCACTGTTTAAACTTTTGAAATCGGATGTGCATGTGTAAGAAACGCAGTATGCCATGACGAGGCCGCAATTTGCATCCGCAGACCACGTTCAGGTATCACCAACTCATTCATCAACACCACTATCTCTTCATCACTGTATTTTCATGATCTTTTTTGTCTCCAGAGTGTTGACTCTGTTATTTCACTGTGCTTTTTAAACCTTGCAACCCATGAGTGCACAGTTAGAGGGCGGGGCAGCTCGCAGATTGAGTGATAAACTGTAGTCTTTGTAAATCGATTGGCAAATTCAGACGCATTGGTACGTGTGCTACAGTCATATCAGGGCAACTTTGTTCTGCATAGGCACTCATACGCACTTCTGGCCCTGTATGTCATACACAACGCACAAAGGTATGGCTTCAAAATGGTCACTTTTGTTTTTAAGTGTGCAACGTACTTTTGGTCGTTTTTATAGATACAGTATGTCATACAGGGTAAGACCTAGATGAAAATGAGCAAAGTTAAAGGTAATTTGCCATTAGCAAGGCTAGACTTAATAAAGTAAAGTAAAGTGGCTTCTTATAGTCACACCACAGCCCAGCACACAGTGTGAATAATGAAATTCTTTCTCTACATTTAACCCAATCACCAAGTGAAGCAGTAGGCTGCCACCGACGGGGGAGCAGTGTGTGGGGATGGTACATGCTCAAGGGTACCTCAGTGGTGCCACTAGCAGTTCTGGGATTTGAACCCACGAACCTTCTGGTCGCAAGGGCAACTCCCACACCAACAGACCACCGGCTGCCCCAATAAATATCAAAGAAACTGACCCACAGTGTCAGAAGAATAAAAGTAAGATTTAAAAAAGTTTAAACACAGAATACTTAGAATAAAACAGCATAGAATATAACAAGTACATTTTTAAATAAATTAAACAGAAGTGCATGATTTCATACTGAAAGTATTATGTAAGTAGTGCTAACTAATTCATTAAAGGCACTGCAAAACAAGGCGGTTTCTAGCTTTTTTTTTTTTTTTTAAATGGCATCATTTGGGGCAGATCTGATCTGGGGCAGTTGGTTATAGCACTGGGCATTTCCTCTTTTCCGCTTTACACCTCGGCACCATTATCTGACCAGCTCATGCCGATCTAAGAGACCAATATCAAACATTTCAGGGATATATTTAGGGCTCAAACCATAGAGTGACGCATATACAACGAGTGATCCTTTGAATTCAACTCTGTATCTAACAAGAAGCCACTGTAAGGATATGAGAATTGAAATATTGTGGACCCACAGTGTCAGAAGCCACATAAGTAAACCTTTAAGGATTATTGGTTGGACATGGTTGGAAACAAGTGTGACTCAATGGCCACTCGACCATCTTTGAGAGGAGAAACTGTATAAACCAGATTTTTTGGTTGAAGCAGTGATACAATGCCAAGAGTCTTATCATTCAAATTCATTACTAAATTAAGACAAATGAAGCACTGCGATGATTCTGGTGTGTGTTTGGAGGAACTGGGTACCTCGTGTTTAGAAGATGGAGCACGAACGCGGCTCTCGGAAGGGATTACTGCCTGTTGGCACCCCGACCAGAAGGGCATCTTTGGTGGCATTCTGAAGGCAATACTGCTGGAGCTCAGCTGCTGCCTGAGACACCTACACAAAGCATGTACCGAGACACACACACACACACACACACACACACGCCTTAAATACTTAATATGTTTGTTTCCATATAAAATAAGATTATATGAAAAGAATTCAAAACAGCAGTACGGTTTATTGGTCCAAGACAGTTTCATTTAACTGCTAAACCACTACAAACAAATGCATGAAGGCCCAATATGCTACATATTATTTTTTTTCTTAGGTCATTTGTGTGGGTTTTTATGTGGGTTTACGAATCAAAAAAGTCATCATTCATTATTACATATTTTCCAATCTTTGAATTAAACAGGCTGTTTTTAGTTACTGTGCCTTTAAGACTGATCAGTGAAAATGACCTCTGCAATAACTTACTATTAACTTGTTAATAAGCATAACATATTAAAGTACAGTGTAAACTGAAATACTATTACTAGTTAGATAGCGCCAGTATTTTAAGACATCTATTCAATTTTTTTAAGTTATCAAATGATAAAAAAAAAAAAATCTGAATAAATAAAACATCTGGTAAATAAAACATTAGTATCTGGGCTACCATAGTGATATAGCAATATAATATAGTATACAATGTATTACAACATTATTATTATTATTATTATTATTATTATTATTATTATTCTAAACGAACAATTACAGAATTTTGTCTGGATGTATTTTTTATAAAGCTTTCACAGTTTTTATAAAATTATCTGAAGCTCTGTTTGCAATTTTTGAAATGCTAGTGTATGTAAATGCATTGTTTTTTGTGATATCACAAAAACAAAGAATTCTAATTTCATTCATTTTGTTTAAAGTAAGGAATTTTCCATGATACGGGCCCTTTAAACATCCCGTTCAGTCTGTAGGATTGTATTTTCATCTTCTGTTCTATCCGAATGCCATCATAATTAAATAAGACTGCGCTGCTTCATTCAAGTATGTTTAAGTCATTAAGCCTGTTTCCAATATTGTGTAAAATGGAAAAAACATGGACGTTTTTTTCCTCTGAACTTCTCCCTTCGCTGCTAAGTCTGCAGGTACAGTCATAGATTCTGTTCATGTTGAATCATTTGCTGCATGCAAATACTTACCGACTGCAGTCTTCCTCCTACATTCAGTTATTTCAGGTCAAAACACTGAGATTACAGAGGCAAGAATATACTGAGGAACAGCCTGCGGGCCAGTAATTTACTATTGGATTTCAAAACATATTAATTTGTATTATATGATTATTATAGCTATATTATTTTCTTTCATCAGCTCCATGGCTTATCTAGCTGTTCACTTTGACATGGAATATAAATCCCGCATTCTATGTAGGAAGACCATCCATATTAGTAGTTCATTTCTATACATATTAACTTACACAGAGGTCATTCAATGTGCTTTACAGATAAACAGAACAAAAGCAGAAGAAGAAAAGCAAGCAATATAAGTAAGCGATAAAATGAATAAAACTAAGATTTAAAATAAGTTAAAACAGAATGAACAAAATAAAACAGTACAGAAGATAAAAAGTACAATTTAAAGTAATTTAACAGATAAAAGTGCAAGTTTTTGTGCAAGTATCATAAATGCAGGCCTAAGGCAGTGGAGAATAAGGTGGTTTTTAGCTTCATCAAAAATTTCAGAGATATATTTAAAGCTCAAACCATAGAGTGACTTATAAACCATGAGTGATACTTTGAATTCAATTCTGTATCTAAGAGGAAACCACTGTAAAGACCTGAGAGTTGGAGTAATGTGCTCTTTTTGTGGTTTTGATAGAACTCTAGCAGCAGCATTTTGAATATGTTGTAGCTGTCTAATGGTCAGTAGTAACGATAGCCCAGTTCTTTCCTCAACAAGGTACCAACTTTAAAACGTTACTGTACGGAAAACAGCCTTCATCCTGTGAATATTACCTTTCAGCCTCCCAACATTAAACAAATACAGGGAAGCTGCATGCAAATAAGCTTGCTAGATGCAATACCCAGACCACAGCTGGAGGGAAATTCATTTCACTACGACCGACAAATGATATGCAATATCTCTCGGCCTGTGTGAGATGTAACACACACAAGTGACAGACAACATCTACTGTGAACCTATTAAAAGGCCCATATCTTACATCTTTTTTTGCACCATTTTTATCCTGTGGTTCACTCATGTGTTTTTATTCACCATCAGTAATTCATTTTACATGTTGTCATAATCCCTTTAGAATAACACTCATTCAGTTTTGTTACTTTGCCTGATATATGTAAATAACGCCGACCCCGATTGACTGCTTTTTATTCAGCCTGTATGAAGCAGTCTGCACTGAAACCCTTTAATAACTTTATTGTGGCTAAACTAAACTGCTGTATGTTGAATAGGTGGAAATATTTTATAGTGTTGGCTCTTGTGACATCACAAAAACTGTAAATTCACTGAATTGCTAAACTTGCATCTATGGATCGTTTGGACTGGGGGTGTCCCACATCAACCTCTTAAAAAACATGTAGAAAAATGTGGTATTTTCCATGATATGGGATCTTTAATGTCCATATCTGCAGTGTTGTTTTGAATATGCCCGGGCACAAAACTGAAAGAAGATTAAAGCACACGCATAATCAAAAAGGCAGTTTTAACCACTTGTGTATAAAAGTGAGCCTTTAGGTCACGTGGGCCTATTTATTTGAGACACAATAATAAAAATTCAAATCTGATTTTGAATAAAAATAATAAAAATTGCATGTAATCAAAGAGGTACACAATATGGGCAAAAGTATTAGAACACCTTACCATTACACCAACAGGTACTTTAATGATATTGCATTCAAATACTTAGACTTTAATATGGAGTTGGTCCCCCCATTGCAGCTATAACAGCTTCCACTCTTCTTGGAAGGCTTTCCACAAGAT
>JBBPCZ010077138.1:0-11804 GCA_037974445.1 Brycinus macrolepidotus | reverse complement strand
AAAATTTATTACTTGCTTTTTTCTTTTTTTATTCACATTTTCCACCCTGTCCCAACTTTTTCTGATTTGGGGTTGTACATAACAAGAAAGGTATTGCTTGTAATAATAATGATTTAAAGATGTGACCATTTTTGTCACATGTGAACACACCACAGCAAGTTCAGGTTCAAGTTTATTTATATAGCACATTATCATAAACAGCACACAGTGTGAACAGCACAAAATTCTTTCTCTGCATTTAACCCATTCACCAAGTGAAGAAGCGGGCAGCCAGGAACACAGCGCCTGGGGAGCAGTGTGTGGGGACGGTACCTTGCTCAAGGGTCCTCAGAGGTGCCACTAGCAGTCCTGGAATTCAAACCCACAACCTTCTGTACTAACAATAAACTCAAATCTGTAATAACTTCTGATCACAAGAGCAACTCCCTAACCACTAGGCCACCTGCTTTTTAAAGTGTAAAGTAAAGTAATGTGACCATTTTGTCACACGTGAACACACCACAGCACACAGTATGAACATCACGAAATTCTTTCTCTGCATTTAACCCATTCACCAAGTGAAGGGAACACAAGCAGCCAGGAACACAGCGCCCGGGGAGCAGTGTGTGGGGATGGTACCTTGCTCAAGGGTACCTCAAAGGTGCCGCTAGCAGTCTTGGGATTCGAACCCACGACTTTCTGATCGCAGGGCAATGTAGGTAATGGTTTGTAATTGTCTACTTTTGCTCCTTCAAAATAGTAAACAAACCTCTTAGAACACCTGAAGATTATATTTGACATTGCAGCCCGTTTGGTTAGTGGCTAAAAACAGTGTGGCAACAAATCTGATTCAAATTTCAACCCTAGCATTGCCAATAAGTAAACTTTGCAGTGGATAGATGTGAGGCGGAACATCAAACCTAACATTAAACATGCAGCCAGAAATGACTAGAATACAAATCCATAAACAAGATGGGATGTGAATGCTTTACAGACTGATTGAAACAAAACCCACATTCAGGAAAAGTAAAACTGAAAAATATGAGTTGAGATTGACATTTCATGGCTCTTTTCATATGGCTTTGACATTATCTATAATGCAAAATACTCTACTTTTTGGTGGAAGGAATCACCAATATTGCAGCCCTTTTAATACAAAATCAAAGGCTTCTTTGGCTTTACTTTCCTGTTTATTTTGTAAAACATTAGAGGCCATTTGTAATGACTGATGATCTAATAATGCAAGTGTTATTTGTGATAATACATTCCTGTGTTGTGATACTAAAGTTTAACCTACTTTTGTACTGCTGTTGGAGTTTTTGAATATGATGTTTTTGAGTATGGGTGTAGGCTACTCATCTGTACTACTCTTTACTCATCTGTGCACAATACACTGTGTGATGTGAATTATTATACCAACACAACATTAATTAATTAATTCATTCATTCATTCCTTTATTTATTTATTTAAACAACACCACAGTTGATTGAAAATAAGTTTCAAGGGGAAATTAGGAAAGCAGTTGGGTACTTTTTGAAAGCCCCAACCTGTTATGTTACAGGGCATAAATGCAGCCTCCAGAAAGGACCACATAGCACTGACAACAACTTGTGTCAAGAACTCTGTAAGTTGCAAATAATCACTAACTATGATTTTTAAATCACACAAATTACTTCATAAACCAGTTGCTTCTTTTACTGTTTGATTATTTCTGAGTCACCCTGTAGGTGCTGTGCCGGGTAAAGTCTTGCTGTTCCCTTCCTAATTACAGTTTCCTGATTGGTCAGAAGCCTGTTCTGCATGAGCCAATCCCATTGTGGATAGAAGCTACTCTGTATCACATGCCATGCCTTTTTGCTTTTTTAATGATCAAGGACCTCCTTAAAAATGTTGCTTTGCACAACTGGACCCTCACTGAAACTTCAGGGGAGAGGAGAGTGTGGGCGCACAGTCCTCTACACCTGCCTTACCCACCAGGAGCCAAAAGCATTTCTGCTGAATCAGGTAAGTGTTCCCACTCACTAGGTCTAAAATAAAATGCAATATTGACATCAGGAGCAATATTGTAACAAATCTGTTCATTTCTCCAGTATTGTGCACCACATCTACAAAATTAATTGTGAATGTCAGTGCACCTTTTGACTATAGATGCTGCTGGAAGCTTGATTTTTTAATAAAAAAATACTGATAAATACTGATATTTTCGAATACTGATAAATTGAGTTTAAATGGAAATGTCATTAGGCCCAAAAAAAAAAAAAAAATATATATATATATATATATTCATTATTTTTTGTATTGTTATGTGATGTATGATTTTACTGTACATTTTAATGTAAATTTTAAGTATAATACACTGCAATGCATACCAGCCCTCAACTTCCATGAGGCAAAGACCTGAAAAGAGATTTGATTTCATGATGGTTTTATACAACTCCAAGTGCAAAACATGATACCCTAATATTATGGTGTTAATTATGAATTTTGCTATTTTAAAATAAAACTTATTTGTTCATTGCTTAATTTAATAGCCAGTATTCTGGGTGTACTAGCCAGGGTTGGGGGGGTGTATTTCACTCAAGCTTCACACCTTAAAATCCCAACCAACCAGTCAAGATGTTGTGTAAACAGGCAAGTAAAGTTTTTGAAAGCATAAAATTTTCACTCAACAACAATGTGCAAAATATATATTTTTTTGCTTGCTTTTCCACGGTACTCAATGTTCCATCAAAAGTTTAATCACAGACATACCCAAAGCTCACTTACTGCATTCCTTTAACTGACAGAATGGTATTTAGCATTGAACATTTTTCAGTGCTCCTAATTATCTGCGTGCTCTCGAATACAGGAGTAATGATGCACCGTCTCACCGTTTACTACCCGCTCGTGTGTTTTCGGGGGAGGGAGGGTACACCTCACTCGACGTCTCGCGTGTTTCCCTCATACAAATTGCGCAATCTTCATTAGTGAACTAATCTGTAATTTTTCTCTCATGGTTTGACAAAAATACGGAACAACGTGCATTCTGTTTCAGTTCAATACGTAACATGCCTTTTATGCCTGCCATATTTTATATTTCTAGATTGTATAGTGTACATTTTATACTTTATTGTTGGTATAGTTTTCATTCTTTTCTATTGTTTTTTAATTTTCGCTGCTATTACTTTTGTACTGTTCACTTTCTGCCATGACAATGCAAATTTCCCACTTGTGGGACTAATAAAGGTTTATCTTATCTTATCTTATCTTATCTTTCAAATACGGAACAATTCTGTATTTCACAGAACGGTTGGCAACACTATTTATGGCAAAGTGATGGAAACAGCGCTGGGTGGATAAGTTGGGGGGAGGACGAAAGGAATGATTTTTAAAAGCTCCGGTGCCCATGGGCGTGGATATGTTCATTCTGAGTCTGCCAACATATTTTTATGTTGTCATTTTTGTCACATGTGGTCATTTTTGTCACATGTGAACACGCCACAGCACAGCACACAGTGTGAAATTGTTCTCTGCATTTAACCCATTTATCCACATGAGGCAGTGGGCAGGCAACAATGCTGTGCCCGGGGAGCAGTGTGGGGACAGTACCTTGCTCAAGGGTACCTCAGTGGTGCCATTAGATGTTCTGGGATTCGTGTGTCATGAAGGCTACTGATGAGTATGAGTGGTCACTATCAGGGGTGTGTGTGTGTCTGCCGCTGGAATCTGAGGATAGACACCTTGAGGAGGTTTTCTCCACTGTTCTATCTTAACAAGCCCCTCAGTACATGCATTCTGCTTATTTCATCTGCAGGAGCTGCCGAAAGCAGAAAAATGGCTAAACTCAATCCATCCTTCCTGTTCACTGGAATTGTGCTTGCAAGCATCTTCATGCCAGGTGGGGAACATTATCATTTGTTCCCATTTCATTGTTTTAACTGAATATACATTGCCTATCAAAAGTTTGGGGACACCTAGATTTTTAGAATGTTTTAATACAAATGATCACAGCAAATATTTTCTTTCTTAATTGGTTTGCAGTAAGTGAACATATTAAAAACTAACAAGTTTATTTTAAAGGTTTATGTACTATATTAAACTATTTATTTAAAAATGTGAGGTTTTCCATGATATGGGACCTTTGAGGTAACACTATATGTGACATTATTTATGTCAGTATTAGTGACAGTGCTACTTTGGGAATGATCCCAAACCTCACATATTATACCCCCCCTGTTAAGAGGGGCCACTAATCAGCATGTACACCATACAGTTGTTTAAATTACCTTTGTGGCAAAGGAGTTTCAGTATGTGCTTTTAACAATATTTAAGAAAGGAAAACTGAAAACTGAACTGAAACTGAAGGTTGTAAAATGTTCACAGAGTGTTAAAAATAGCTGTTTAAAGTTAATGAAATTGTTGCAGTTGTTTTTTCTGACTTAAGTGGAAAGTAACAGTGAGAAAAAAAATGAAAGTAAGCACAAACAATGAAATTTCATGTGGCAAGAATGAGAATATCCTTTAAAAAACATAGACAAAGTGACAAGGCCAAGGTACAGATGACATAAAGAGAGACAAAGTCCGACACATAAACAATGCACCATTTTTAAAGCTAAAACAGTTTTTAACCATTATTTAAGTAATAGTATACTGGAATATGTATATTAGAATCGCACAATATTACACTGCTGTTGTGAAATACACATTCATGAGATCTTTTTCAAACCTATTTACCACCATCCTAAATGGAAATGAAAGTAAATAACTGAATTAGCTCCGGTAATGTAGACCTCTGTTCAAATGTAATGTCTGTGCAGTACTGAATGTGCATTTCTTTACAGTAATGAAACAATACGCACCAGAAGTCCTCTCATAACCAGCTGACTATGCTCTTTCTCCCCAAGCTATAAACATCTAAAGGGACCAACTGGTGATGCAGACGTATGGCTTGTATAACATTAACTGTAAAGAACATTTCGTCCTCCTTCATCTTCTTTTACAACCGTGTGGTAATTAATGTAGCAGCCTTAAGCACATGGCCCCTGCTCTTTGTAGTTTAATGGGTACCCTCACAGGGGTCCTTGTGCATGTCTGAGCACATTCAAAGTCTTCATTAATACTGGGTAATTAAGTTTTAGGCTTACTATTCCGTTTTCAGTCATTCTTATACTATAAAATTATTCTGAGGTTTTTGTAGTCATGAGAATGAAGAATGATACTGCCTGTGGTTTTCTAGAGTTAAAAGGGTTAATCTTCAGGATGTGGCATAGGTTCTTCCAACAATAAAAGTTTGTCTTCTTTCTTTTTTTTTTTTTTTTTTTTTTACATGTCTAACAGATTTTCTAGGGGCAGGTCCAGTGGGGAACCAGGAGAAAGAGGAAGGTGAAGCTTTTATTTTAGTTACACAGATACCAAAAAAGGATTCTTTTTATGCTGTTTTTTCACATATGCACTATATGCCCAAATATACTGTATGTTGTTTCGCATATACACTATATGTTTGATTGACAAATACTCATGCAATGTTTCTTCTGGAATCAAGATTATTAATAGGGGAGATTGTCCTGCAGCCTCTACTTCTACAAAGAACTTTTACTTTGGAAGTTGGAGCATTGTACATTTAATTAGTGAGGATTAGTGACATCAGGTACTGATGTTGGATGATTAATTCTTGATCACAAACCCCACTCCAACTCATCCCAAAGGTACTGGATGGAGCTCCATCACTCCAGGGAATGCAGAGCCACTGCTCCACAGCCCAGTGCTGGGAGACTTTTTATTAGGGTTGGGACCACTTATCAATTCAGTGATAATATTCCTAACAATAATGTTGGGTATATAGTGTATGTTTCACACAAAATGCAACTTTATGAATCAAGATTAAATGCTGTCACCTAACAGACTAATGCGTTCTGTTACCATATTAATTTTTGGTTTAATACCAACTTGATTCATTTTACTCAAGTTATAAATAAACAACTTGAGCTGTATTTGGCAGGTTCTATGGCCGAAGTTGCTGAGGATAAACTGGCAAGATCATCAGCTCTAAAGAAGCTCACACGTCACAAAAGGAACATTGCATATTACAAACACCTGCCAGATTTCTGGGGATGGTACAAGTACTTCATGGACACCCACAACCAGGAGGGAGTGAGTAACCTAAAACTATAAATACTAAAACTGAGAATTAAAGATCTGGGTGCTGCCAAATAATTATTCTGAGTGTATGCTCTTTTCTACAATAACATTTGATAGATGATTATCAGATACAAATCATTGTGGCTCCTTATAATCCAACTCTGCTTGTACATTTTTCTTTTGCATCCACAGGTTGAAAAGCTGGATCATGTCTATCGGAATTACCTGCAGAACAAGCACAGGGTGGAGGACGGCCGTTCCTTCAACCATTACCTCAACCACCTGAGTGAGATCTACAAGTCTTGTGCCAACTCAGATGACCCAGACTGCATCGCAGAGCTTACCAGCAAGCCTACAGCTAAGTCTGTCATGCATGCTGTCTTGAAGCAAGTTATGGCGTGCAATCCATATCTTGACCCCTACTGCATCCCTGCTCCTGGTCCACAAGTGCAATTCAAAGAGCCTTCAGCTCCTCCAGTTAAAGCTTCAGCTCCCATCCTTACTCCCTTGCTCCCTATGCCTTTAAAGGCTCCACTTGGCTACTACTACGCCCCAGTACTAGAACCTTTCTTGTCAGCTGAGCAGAGATCCGAACTGCTGCGGATTTGCAATCCGTCTGATGTTGAGTGCCTGCAGTACCACTTGCGTGCTGCTTATGGCTATAAGCCTGCTCTGGGCCCAGCACCTTCCTATGCTCACTTAGGCTGTGATCCTTCCATAGACCCCTACTGCAGGCCCACTCTGGTTGTCAAAGGCCCCTCAGGTCTCTACCATTTGTATCCCAGCTGTAATCCTGCATCTGATCCTCTTTGTATCTCTAGTGTAGCTCCAGCTGCCCAGACAGCAACAACTGAAGAGGCTCCTAAGGAGCAGCACTGCAACCCATTATTTGACAATGACTGCAATCCACTCACTGCTGCCAAGCTGGCTAGACTTACCAAGCCTGTTCTGGAGTACACATCCCAAGGTGAGTCTGCACCCCTCAATCTGGCTTGCGACCCCCGCTATGACCCATATTGCTTGATGGGGGGCACAGCTGCCCTGTTGAAACCCCCACCACTCCTTCCCCAGTTCCAGACCCGCTCCCGTCTGGGTGTCAGGGGCAAGACCAAGGAAGGCTATGACTGCTACGTCTTCTACGATAAGGACTGTACCCCTCTGGAGGCACAAGACCTGAAAGAAAGTGCTGCTAGCGCCAAGCCAGACTGCCACCCGTATGATCCTAATTGTGGCCAACTTGACCTCCAAGCCACTACTGGAGCAGCTAAGACAGTTTGGGAAGGTATAATTGAGCCGCATCCCGACTGTGATCCTGAGATTGATTTCAATTGCCGCCTACGCCGTGCTGAGCCCGCAGTTGATGAAAAGGAAGCCGACGAACCCCAAGACGATCCATCCCAGCAGGAGAGTGGCCATGGAGAACCCAACACCTTCAGTGTAGCACCTGAGAACCCAGTCCCACAATTCGAGGATTTCCTGAGAGGATACATGGGTCAGTACAAGAAATAAGTGACTGCACCACCAGTTGAGAAGCTTAGGAAATCCAAGTGGAGTGCTTTTAAAAGAACTCAGCAACAAGCATACAAATCCAACTCTCAGGTCAGTACATACCTGGAGTTTAAGCTAGCTCTCACAGTTCAGAACAGTCCAAAAAGCCAGTGTTAGGGGTCAAATCAAAAGAAGGATAATTTCAAACCGTTTCAAGGCAATTATCCTTTCCCAAGACAATTATTCTTTCAGATAAAGTGAATACTCTGTATGATTAATTTTGAAAATCATGTGAAATAATCCATGTATTTATGTATGTTGCAGAATACATTAGTTAACTTGAATATGGCAGGCATTATAGCCAAATAGTCTTTTTTGTTCATTGTCATTTTTCATTACTTTTATGTTTTCTAATAAAGTTATTTAAAAGATCCTTAAGTCATTGTTTCGTCTATGCTGTATGCTCATGTTATGACCCCAAAATAAACAGCTTTGGAAACAGTTTCATAGGTTCATTGATTGTTTCTTTGATCTAGAATGTTTAGAACATCTATTGAGCACAGAAAAAATTTTACGACTATAGTGCAATGTGACAGAATGTGTGTATACTCACAAACTCAAGTGTTTCTAAATAAATAAATTAATCAATACTGGAGATGTAGAAGCACACGTGAAGACATGAGTGATTAATAGTGGTCTACATTTTGCTTGAGCTCAACTCCCAACACAGGGAGATAAAATATGGACCATTTGGAAGTCCCTGAGAGAGTTGTTTGATAGTTACTGCTGAGCTCACAAGTTATTCCTTAAAACTAATTCCCTTCATGGGGGTCCAGAAATCATTCTCTTAGCTACATGCTTCACATATTAGTTTCTTGGTAGCTACTGAATAATTTATAGAGGCTACTTAATAATAAGTCCTAAGCTTAGTAACTGATTATTATGCCTGCAGTTTAAGGGTTATTAAGAATAATGAAGACTCCAAAATATTACACAGATTGCTGATATTTTTAGATTGCCAAAAATGTCATAATATAAATAGAATTGTGTGCTATCAAGTTGCCTCCCTTTTTGCGCAGTGCTCATGCTGGAGTCAAATGTAAGTAAAAGAAATGTGAGTAGAGGAAATTAAAAGCAGCAGCTTCAGATATTTGTCTCATGTGAATTATCTGTCTTTAAGGGGAATTCCTCTGATTTTTCTAATATTCTGTGTATTTAAACCTCTAAGATGTATGCAAAGCCATTCAGTGGGAGTGTTTTTATGAGAGATGCTCTGTTCTAAGCAAATTTGTCCTAGAGAATTGTTCACACAGGCAGTGAAAGGAACCAGACATCTACACAGTAAACACAGTAAATTGTTACATAAAATGGCTAAGAATTGTGGGGCGAGGGGGCCAAGCACCCTCATAGAGACACAAGACTGAGCACGGGACTATAAAACATGGGCTCTCCAGGAACAGGGAGAAGGACTAGAGATGGGAGAAAGAGAGTGGCCAGAACGAGAGAAGAAGGTAGGTGGTAGTGAGAGAGCCCGCGTGATTTTTCAGCCCGGAGTGGTGGTGGTGGTGGTGATGTTTATGGTTTTTGTGCTTATGTGACACCGTTATGCCTTTTAGCAACTAGACTCCTGTACTGAATGGGTTTTTGTGAATATGTGTAAAGAGGAAACAGTCTGGCTTTGAATTAACAAGATGTACTTCATACTGATAGTAAAAGCGTTTAATAACCAGTGATGCAAATTTTATACTTTAAAGAATTGTGTAGTCTATCCTCTAATTTTAATGCATTATTAAACGTCTAGAAACCATTAAATAATGACTGTTGGAACAAAGCCTTCTTCATTTATTATTATAATTTTTTTTTTTTTTTACATAGTTGTCATGTCGGGTGTGTGGGAAGGACACGCTGCAGGAAACCGAGGAAAAATTCTCGAGAAGCTTTAATGAAACCCAAGCAGGAAAGGGGCTCAAAAGCTCTTCAAAACATAACACAATGAGCTTAACTTTAACAGAAGGGGTCATGGGGGAAACAGAAGCAAACAGATCCAGGCAGGCAACGATTAATCCTCGGTCCTTTGGCCGAGGTACTGTTTCAAGAGCCCTCTTATCACTAGGCCCGTAAAGTTCCCACTATTTGCCGAAGTGGACTGTCCAGTCGCCTGACAGTCCAGACGTGCGAGAGCACCCAGTAGCACGGAGCTAGCGGGCGAGGTGTTCCTGACTTGTTTACCAGTCCGTGATGTAACCGATTTGTGCTGGAGAGCTCTCCTGCTACCACTAGGAGAGCAATCCTCTGAAGCCAGCACTCGAGGCTTCTCTCAAAGACGTTCCGCTCCCAAGAGCAAGGGGCATGAAGAGAGTGATCAGTCCTGAGTTGCACATGGGAACGTAGCAAGTTCTCCAGCTGCCACTTAGGAGAACTGCCCACTGCAGAAGGTGCCAGAGTTCTCAGTGATCCTCCTTGGACTAGAACGAAACACACAAGCATGAAAGTACACTTAAACTTGACTTGTACAAACCCGGCATCTCTAGGTAGAGTCGGGGTGACCACGCACTGATCTCTGGGCCGGCGTGGCTATAAACAGAAACAGACACGTAGACAACCAATCACACAACACAACCTATCAACTAATAAACGAGACATCCTTAACTAGAACTAAACACAGGTGGACTTGTTTCCCGGTGCCTAGCAACCAGCTAATGAGCAAAGAGCTCACAGCCGGCTGCCAAGCACGTGGAAACCAAACACACTACAAACACATGACATAGTACTTTGTATCCAGGGCTGATCCTTAATACTCAGTTTAAGGACTCCTTTGGGGGCGTGACCGAGACGGACCAGATGTGACAATAGTCAAAACATTCGCTACTGTTTACACTGCTTCAAAAATTGATGATGAACAGACAAACAGAAATGGTTCAAAGTGATTTAGAAAAGCATCTTGTTACACTGAAAGGGCCAATATTCTACATTTTCTTGTATTGTCTTGTACTTGCCCTTGAGGTCCACTTAGTATATGTGTTTTTTTTTGGGTATATTACAAAAGTTATATTACTTTTTTACAAAGACATTTTCTAAATTCTCTTTTTATCCCTCAGAATTGTGCATTTAAAACTGATATATATAAATGCCGTGTGTTTGGATTGGATGCCCTATATTGAGCCTTATTTAAAAAAGTGTCTTAGAGGAAACTTCATCATGCATGGATGTGGCTAATCTGCTGCAAACTCAATAGTACAGATGTAAATGGGTTGGCGATTGGGACATTACAAACAAAGTGGTTTCAAAATGGGCTGTTCTTACTGCTTAATTTTCATATATGAACTGCATGGACTTGGGAGTGAATTATGCATTTAGACACATTAACAGTGTTAATGCACTGAAGGTAAATATATCCTCTGCTTCAGCAAACTGAAATTAGCCAATCTTAAGATATGTTAAGATTGAACCCAAATAGAATTCCTGTCCAAAAGCAGATCCTTCTTTTGACGTATGATGAAGATTTCTGAGAACAACACCAAAAACTTGATATGATAATTTAGCACAGCCGCACTGTGGTTTCAGCAACATTAATAATGTACTCTCAATGTATAAAATAAATGTCTGTGTTATTAGCCTCATACACTGAAAGAAAAAGAGAAGTCCAACCTCTCAGTTTGGAAATTTAAATATTAAAAAAATAATCTCAGAACCAAAAACACATTTCACAAATACTAGTACTCCTACATGTTGTAGGAGTTTAACTTCAACTTTTTTGTATGTCTGTTTGTATTGTTCGCATGTGTTTTCCTGCATTGTGAGTTCCTGTCACTACTCCGGTGTTTTTTCCCTTTGCTCCGTGTCCTCACCTTATACACAGCAGGTCTATCACAATTCAGTGTCAGTAAGCACAGGCTGAAGGCACAGACTGTGACGCCAGATGACGTCTTTTTTTCGACGTCTTCTGAACGTCCAGTATTGACGTACCCAGGACCTCTGGATAAGGGCTAATTCTAGTTCAAATGAGGTCATTGTGAACGTCTTTTCTACATAAAATTTAAACTCATTTTAGACATCGTTTTTACAGGTCTTTTGTTTCTAGGCTCTGTGCATAACTGTAGTGCCATTTCAGAAGGTGGCATACTGTTCCAGTTCATTTTCCCACAGCTTCATTTGATTGTCTCAGCAGCAGATAACTGGAAATGCATACAAAGGTGTAAAGCATTTCCAGTTCAAATCT
>JBBPCZ010077109.1:0-11805 GCA_037974445.1 Brycinus macrolepidotus | reverse complement strand
GTGGTGATGCAGAGTCAAATTCTAGACTGTCCTTTAACTTTAAATGCACTCGTTACTGTTTCAGCACTTAATAGCTGGTTAAATATCTAACACCAGTCTGGTGATCCACATTATCATTATAATTATATTAGGGGGCTTTTTGTGGGTCAGTAACGATGAATAAAAAATATGACATTTTCTGGCTGATAAAGAAGCTGAAATGATGAACGTTCTGTAAGTTTATTTGTTAGCAAAGTGTATTTTTAGTAAATATTAAGTGAGTAATATGCAAATGTAGAAAATCTCAGTGTGCACCAAAACCTTTGACTGGTAGTGTATGTATATTTATTTATTTATATTTCATATAATTTATACTCAAGTGTTTTCGCTGTCAAGTTATCAAATCTAAAGTGAGCATTTTTCCTCAAAAAACATTTTTAAACCACTATTTATTTGTTTGTTTGTTTGTTTGTTTGCTGTTTGTTTATTTGGGAGATGTGTTCTTTTAACCAGGCCTGAACAAAACGCAGAATGTCTGTATTGGAGTGCGAGCAGAAGTAATCTGCATTATTGTTACTCACTTAAAATACTGAAGTACTTGCTTTTAAGTATCAGAGTAAAAGTAAAAAGTAAAAGTACTGAATTACTGTAGTTATTGAAGTATTTTATGGTTATTTTCTGTAAAGGAGAACGGGATCCTCGCTGTGAAATTATTCCTCAAAATAGTATAACAACTGAATTGATGTCACTTTTACTTTAATACTTAAGTACATTTAAGTACATTTTCAAAATAGAGTCACGTGGATTATCCTTAAGACAGCATTCATAAAGTTAATAAACTGGCTTTAATAAAGTTGATCACTTACCATTAATATGGTTAATACGTCCTTATTAATGTCGCTATCATTATGAAAGCTAATAATACAGCATTGATAGAGTTAACCTTGGCACTAATAAGGTTATTAAGCCATCAGCTTGGCATTATTAAAGTTGATAACTTAGTATTAATACGATATAATTAATATTGTTAATGTAGAATTTATCCTGTTATTAAGGCATCATTAATGAAGTTAATATGCTCGCATTAATAAAGTTAATAACTTAGCATTATTAAATTGATAACTTAGTGTTAATGAGATATAATGAATATTGTTAAAGTAACACTGATACTGTTATTAAGGCATCATTAATAAAGTTAATACGCTTGCATTAATAACGTTAATAACTTTGCATTAAAATTGTTAATAAGCTATCATTAAGGAAGTTAATAAGTTAATAAGCTTATTCTGATTGTTGAGTTTTGTTCTGTGTGTTTTTAATGAAGTGATTGGGAAACTCTGCTCTAGAATGTTCTTCCCTTCCAGGGCGCGTGCTGTGGAAGATGAAGGCTCGAGCTCGTGAAGTTCAGGAGCGGAGTCTGAGGGATCATGTGGGTTTGAGCGCGGCGCGGCCCCTGGAGGGCCACATACAGCAACCGCTGCAGCACTTCAGCAGAACCAGGAGAACCTTCCAGCAGGTAGAAGAACCCAGAACTTCTGAAACACCCTGAACTGCTATATTTAAGTATTTCAGTATTTCAGTATTTACTACAGACAGTTCTGGTTTAATCTGATTGGCTGAGATTTGAACTTTACCAGCTCTCATCACACTCGGTCAAAGATAAGAGACACCACGGGGTTCTGCCTGTTCTTTATGCTGCAGAGGTTCTTTGTGAATGAGGCGTTTTGGGATCGTCCTCATGGGCCGATTTTCCTCTACATCGGGGGTGAAGGTCCTCTCTCTGAGTTCAGCGTGCTGGCTGGTATTCTTACTTTTTCTCACTCTGTAATTGACATAAGCATGTAATGACGCATCATTAGCACGTCATGATGTCATAAGCACGCCATGACGCGCAATAAGCATGTCATGAGAATGCCATGACGCCATAAGCAGCTCAGCCATGTCATAAGTGTGTCATAAGAATACCATGGTGTTATAGGCATATCATGAGAATATGATACCATAAGCGTGCCATAAACATGGCATGAGATGTCGCGGCATGCCAATCGTGCAATGACGTCATGGGCATGTCATGACGCATCATAAGCATGTCGTGAGCAGTCATATGCATGTCGTGATAACATAATGAGGTCATAAGCATGTCAGATATGTCATAAACATGTCATAGGAATTCCATGACATCATTAGCATGCCATGACACATCATATGTATGTCATAAGAATATCATGATGTCACAAGCCTGCCATGATGTGTCATAAGCATGTCATAAAATGTCATGACAGCTTATGTCCAGTCATAACTGTGTTATAATTAATGTCATAGTAGGCCCTGATGTTTGATGTTGTGACCGCTAACTAGAGTTCATAAACCCTCACAGTGTTCAGGTCTCTCTCTCTCTCTCTCTCTCTCTTTATTTCTCTCTCTCTCTCACCCTCTCTCTGTCTCTCTCTCTCTCTCTCTCTTTCTCTCTCATGATTTAGGCATTAGCATCATGCTAACTGATAAGCTGTTAGCCTTGTAGCTTTATCGGTTGAACTTAATAAGCAAACTTCAAACACCAAACACGTCTTGGCTGGTCAAGTACATGTGGGCATGATGGAACTGTGTAAATCTGAATTTATGTGGAAATTTTTTAAAGTCTGGTGTAATTCAGGTTCTGATGTTCCTCCATCCTTCAGGTCACCATGTGATCATGGCGGAGAAGCATGGAGCTCTGCTGGTGGCTCTTGAACACCGGTTCTACGGCCGGAGCATCATCTCAGGAGGCCTGGAGACCCAGAACCTGCAGCACCTCTCCAGCCAGCAGGCGTGAGTGAGCTCCTGCAGGGTTCTGTGGTCTTCTGTTCCTTTTATTGGTAGATCCTTCACATTGTGTGGAGGTTCTTCAGTCTTCTTCGCATTTGTTTACCTAAAACAGTGAGAGATCCATCTGGTTCTTCTGTGGGAACTTCAGGGAACCCTAACGCCCACACAGCCCTGTTCAGTAGGTTCTTCATTCTCACACTTCTTCTCCTCTTCTCCTCAGACTCGCTGATCTGGCTGCTTTCCACCAGCACATCAGCCAGAAGTACAGCCTCACTTGCAGAAACATCTGGATCAGCTTTGGAGGTTCATACGCTGGAGCTCTTTCAGCATGGTTCAGGGGGAAGGCAAGTGTGTGTGTGTGTGTGTGTGTGTGTGTGTGTGTGATGTCATTTCTGAGATGTGCAGATGTCTGAGAACCTCTTTTAAACGACAGAACCTCCACATAATAAAGGTTCTATATTAATTAACATTTTTCCCTAGAACAGTACATCCAGTTTGAGAACCATGTATGACCTTTTTTTGTATCTGCTTTGCCTCCAAAGGGACCCTCTTTAGTGCAGTGAATGAAAGACAGTAATTAACATTATGCAAATGAGCCAATGCTAACTGCTCCCTTACGGTTCGCATTCAAGGTTAACTGGTCCTTACTGGTTTTCATTCACCCAGCCCAGTCATGTTATTTTGTTTGAAAGAATGAAAGGATTTAATCAAGAAAAAGATTTAATAAATGTCAAAACAATATATATATATATATATATATATACACAAGAAATAAAAAAGAAATAAAATAAGTGTGAATAATATAAAAATATGGTGCAAAAGTGTGATCATATTCTATTTTTTCTTTCAGTATCATGACTGACAATTAATTAATGATTAAATAAAGTAAATTTAATGAAATTAAGCTGCTATTAGCCAGAAATGGCCCTGCCTGCGCTAACATGCTGACCTGGCTAAAGGGGCTGGAAGGTGATCATGCTGGTGTTTATGTAACTGCATTAGCGTGTGTAGCAGTGATGCTGGCGTATCCGTGGTGACGCTGCTGTGTCTTGTGTGTTGCAGTTTCCTCACCTCGTCTACGGCGCAGTGGCGTCTTCCGCCCCCGTTCAGGCCAAACTGGACTTTTCCTCCTACAACACGGTAAAACAAACTCACGGCCTTTCATCTGCTGAGGATCTTCAGCCAGAGGGTCTGTGCTGGAGGCTCTCTGATCTGACGTTCTGATGTTCTGAAGTTCTGAAGTTCTGATGATCTGAAGTTCTGATGATCAGATGATCTGATGTTCTGATGTTTTGATGATCTGATTTTCTGATGTTTTGATGATCTGATGTTCTGAGGTTCTGATGATCTGAAGTTCTGATGATCAGATGAGCTGATGTTCTGATGTTTTGATGATCTGATGTTCTGATGTTCTGATGATCTGAAGCTCTGATGATCTGATGTTCTGATGTTCTGAATTTCTGATAATCTGATGATCTGATGTGTCTCAGAATAACCAAAACAGACATAGTTCTAGCTGCATTTGCATATTGACTTCACAGCAGGTCTGACCTTCGTCTGACTCTCTCTGTTCCACTCGCAGGTTGTTGGACGGAGTCTAATGGATGAGAGTGTGGGCGGCTCTGCTAAGGTAAGAACCTTAAACGTCGAGACACCTGCCCACCTGACACTCCTGCCCGCCTGACACACCTTCTCACCTGATACACTCTGACCACCTGACACACCTTCTCACCTGACACACCCTGACCACCTGACACACCTTCTCACCTGATACACTCTGACCACCTGACACACCTCACCTGACACACCCTGACCACCTGCCTACCTGACACACCCTTCCCACCTGACACATCTGCCCTCCTGACACACCTGCCCACCTGACACAACCTGACCACCTGACACACCTGCCAACCTGACATACCTTCTCACCTGACACACCTGCCCACCTGCAACACCCTGCCCACCTGACACACTAGCCCACCTGACACACCTGACCACCTGACACACCCTGCCCAACTGACACAACTGACACTGCTTTCAAAATCAAGAGTAAATGAGAGTCATTGTCTTTGTCATTTACTTGAATGAAGTTGGGCGTGGGGTGGGAGTCACCACGGAGACGACAATACGTTACTATGGCGATATTTATTCCACTATACGATATTATGGGTTGTTCCACTGTAAAGCAGACATTCCATGCAGGAGTCTCTGCAGCATCTCAGACACTCTGACCTCCTTTACCATTAACACAAGAGAAGAACCAGGTCCAGCGCTTCAGATGCAATGCTATCAGAGTAGATGTCTGTTCCAAAATAAAAGTCTCTTAAATGCATTTTAAAAATGATAAAATGTTAATAAATAGATAAATACTGACACTTCCCGCCATATCAATACAATATCGTACTGAATATCATGCATTCAGGTTGAGTTCAGTTCTGTTTAATTTGACGTCTAAAACAATAACAAAGGCAAAAAAAGTGGAATGTTTGACACAAGACTGAGAGCGATACCTGTCCATCAAATTAAGATCATAGTAAAATATCTGTGTGTGTATGTGTGTGTGTGTGTGTTAGTGTGTGAAAGTAGTTCGGGAGGCCTTTGCGGCAGTGGAAGCTGCTCTGGAGGTCAGTGAGGTGCAGGTGGGGAAGGACTTTGGCTGCTGTGAAACTCCGAAGAGCCTCGAGGACCAGATGGAGCTTCTGCAGAGCCTGGCGGACATCTTCATGGGAACCGTCCAGTACAATGAGGAGGGGGGGCCGCTGACCATCGCCAGCCTCTGCAACATCATGACCAATCAGAGTGCAGCACAGAAAGAGGAGCCGTACAACAAACTGGTCAAACTGGCAGCGGTGCGGACACCAGTTCAGCTATATCTCTCAGTTCATTTTATATTAAGGGGGAAGTCCAATTTTCCAAAATTCCCCCATAATCCAGTGTGTGTGAACAGAGTGGGTTCAGTGTGTGTTTGGTGTGAAGCGATTCATTGTAGAGACTCAGATTTCTTCACAGTGGAGGTGAATGGACCCAGACGTCTCCAACACAAATCCAGCCGTTTTATTCACTATCGACGTCCAGTGAAGCTCCGCGTGTCTCTGAGTGTTTATATGGATGTTGATGATGGTGAAATAGTGGAGAATCTGAACTAAATCACTTTTCTTTGGGGACTATTTGGCCTCATGACACCCTGCATGTATCCCTCCACCATGAATGGGTTTGGTTTTAGAACCAAAAGCTTCTCAAATCTCTGGTAGAACAACGTCTCAGGTGTCAGGCAACGCAACCACAGCCGTTTGATGGAATAACTTTCTGTGAGGGAGCTTTTAGAGGCAGATGTCTGGTTCCATTCACCTCCACTGTGAACAGTTCTGACTCAGTGAGTTTCTACAGGACGCAGCATTTAACCACCCAGCGTTTAACCACCCAAAAGAAAGTGGTCTGTATTGATATAAAGCATTAGTAGCTCTGTTTGCTTTTCCCATTATGAAGATAACTTAATATATAAAGATGTAATATATAATAAACACTGTGTTGAGCAACAGTGCTGATGGATGAAGATTCCGCTCTGCCTGAGGCCTATTCCATGTAATTATTTAGGACACATCTACCTGTTAATTAAATCTGTGACTGAGGCGTTTGTGGGGCCTCTGTGGTTCTCATCTTCAGCTTTTAGGTGCAATTATTCATGAATTAAACAGAGTAATAAAGGAGGCCAACCTTCAGAAGAGACACTGCAGAAAACCCTCTCAGCCAAACCAGAGAAGATCCACTGAAGATCAGCTGAAAATTCTGTTCAGCAGAAGAATTAACCAATGGGGTAAAAGCAGCGTTTACTGAGTGACATTGACTGAAATAAGCAATAAGATCTAGATCTTCATCCTGAACATCTTCTGACTATCTTCAGAGCATCTTCAGACCATGTTTAAACATGACAAGCCCAGACTGCTTCAGAGCATCATGATTTATGTGAAATATAAAATCACACTTCTATAATGAGTCCTTGAATCTGATTAATGATCTCAGACTGTTCCATTTTCACATTTTCACTGGTCTGAAGATGTTCAGGGTGAAGATCTAGATCTTACTGTTGATTTCAGGAAATCTCACTCAGTAAACGCTGCTGATTGGCTGATTCTTCTGCTGAACAGAATCAGTGGATCTCCTCTGGTTTGGGTGAAGCTATTCTCTGCAGTGAGTCTCAATGGGACGCTGTGAGAGGAGGAGACGTCCAGAAAATCTCTGACCTAAGATCAGAACTACTGACCGGATCATCAGAAGAACCTGATCGGGGCCAGAAATGACCTCACATAAGACCAGATTTGGGAGACTGATGGAGGAAACTGATCTTAAACAGAATAATCTCACACTCGCTTTTTAACACTGATCTCAAAATAAGAAAAATAAGAATTATAGACTTGATGCGAGGTCATTACGCTGAAGTTTGTTTTCTGAGGTGCAGTGTTTCTCAGGGTTCTGTCCTCACTTCAGTTGTTCACAAAATTTGCACCAGGTGGCACCCTTGACCTCTGAATGGCTGAATGTGCCACAGTGCTTCAGTGCTTAGACTTTTCGTAAAAACAAAAACAGCCCAATTTGTTTCTCCACTCACTGGCCACTTTATTAGAAACACCTCCCTTGTGCTTCCATTTACTGGCCACTTTGTCAGAAACACCACCTTGTGCTTCCACTCACTGGCCACTTTATTAGAAACTGAGGATCATCTGCTGTTGCACAGTTTATCAGCCTCCCTCGACCCCCCCAACAATGTAATGAGACCACCACCGGACCACCAGATAATATCATATTTGGATGGTGGACCGTTCTCCGTAGTGTTCCTGTCCCTTTCCGTTGATGGGAGTAGAGAGGGGCTGATGAACTGTGCAGGGGCTTCAGTCTACACCTGCACACCTGTACAGTAGAGCTGTAAGAGAGAGGTTTCTAATAAAGTGGCCAGTGAGTGGAAGTACTATGTGGGTGTTTCTAATAAAGTGGACACTCGATGTAAATCCTTCTGTATGGCTGTGTGTGCAGATCTACCGCTCTGTGGAAAAGGAGCTGTGTTTGGACGTCTCTCACGAGAAGATGGTCCTGGACCTCAGCAGAACCACCGGTGTGAGCTCCGGGTTCAGACAGTGGCTCTACCAGACCTGCACTGAGTTCGGCTTCTGTATGTATCAGAGCTTCTGGATTTCTGTCACTATCAAACACTAACACACACGCACACACACACACACACACACACACACACACACACACACACACACTGGTATTACTATATTAGTGAGGACATTCCATTGACTAGTGTGTGTTAGTAATACACCTCCACTTAAACCTGACCCTGACCTTTAACCTCAATAGCCAAATGTCTCTTTCTGCTCTTTTAGTTTTCCCTAAAACAGCTGAATTTGTGGTGTTCCCATTTCTACAGATTTTTTCAGTAATTTTATCATTATGAGGGCTTGTTTCTCCAGACAGGAGTGCTGAGTTGCTTATCCAAGTGTAAACAAATACACATCCTGCACAGAGACACACTTCTAATACACAATGAACAGTGTACAATTAATTAGCACAGTTAACACACACTGTTTATTTATTGAACAAAAACACAAAAAAAAAAACATTAAAAAAACATAAAATGTGGCCTTTGCAAAAATTCCGGCACATTTTATCTTGTTTTTTATTTTTCCCCCAGTATATTAAGCTAAATAAACAGAAACTGTGCACTAAAACTTACACAAGAACTAGAGCATGGAATAAAGACATCTGCAAATTATTTCTGCAGCCCTCGTAACCCCATGAGGAAACACCAGCTGCTCTTTACACTGGGTGAACTTTGCAAGGCCACTTCTCCAAAGTGACTTGGAGCTAAATCTTAATGTGTATTAAAATGAAATCTAATTCTTTCTTCTCTAAAGTGGAAGAGTTTCAGGATGAGGTTTTGTTACGACAACAGTATTATGCATTAAATAAAAAAAAAAGAGTTTAGTCAAATCAATTGAATTAAAATTCTGGGACTTTGGGAACATGTGTCGCACGTTGACAGTATTGTTTTGTGTTTTTGTAAACGTTCCGTCACAGATCAGACGTGCGAGGACGTGGGCTGCCCGTTCTCCCGCATGGTAACGCTGCAGAGTCAGACTCAGCTCTGCCCCCTGCTGTTCGACATCCCTCAGAGCCGCCTGCCCTCCAACATCGACTTCACTAACCAGTACTACGGAGGAGACCAGCCCCAGAGCCGGCACGTTCTCTACGTCAACGGTGAGGGTTTTCACTAAAACACTTATCTAGGCCTCTGTTTGAGGTTCACATGTGAACGTTGCTTCATAACAGTGTTATACATATACAAACATCCATCAGTTTTAGGGTCTTTTGGGGCAGCTGGTGGTCTAATGGTTAGGGAGTTGCCCCTGTGATCTGAAGGTTGTGGGTTTGAATCCCAGGACTGTTAGTGGCACCACTGCGGTACCCTTGAACAAGGTACCGTCCCCACACGCTGATCCCCGGGCGCGCATGTTCACGTGTGACTATAAGAGGCCACTTGACTTTACTTTACTTTACTTGTACTGATGCAGTGTCTTTTACTCTGTAAAAGATCTTTGCGCCGCCTGACAAAAAAAACAAGTTTTGCGCCGCCTGACTTTCCATTGAAGTGTAGAGTCACACCGGTGTGCTCTGGAAGGATCAACACCGAACATTCACTGCTGAGCAACACTGCAGGTTAATGGAGATTCAGGATTACAGTCAGTACGCCGTCGTCTTTACACTCAGAGTTTCATATTAATACTTCTATAGATCTGACGGCCCATCAATCACTAAATCACACGTATCACACTGAGGCTGTGTCCCAACAGCTGACGCACCAACTGACAGAAGGAGTGAGTGCCATGCAGGACACTCAAGAGTACAACACACACAACCAAGAAACACACACTCACTGTCTGACGCTGTAAAACAAACCTTGCCATTTTACACAACTACTGAACCACCTGACACGCGTCAAAGCAACACCGGCAAACGACCCTGCAGAGCTGTTGTTTTGGTTACACGCCTTTATAAACCTTTATAAACTGCTGCTCTGAAACTGTGGCTCTGCAGTCAGGCGGCGCAACTGGAGTGAATACAAGAAAAATTCACAGCAAAAAGTAACGGATTGTTGAATTTTAGTGTGGAACACTGGCGCACCAGCAAAAACACTCGCACAGCAGCGGGCAGGACTTTTGAAAAAACCCTGCTGAAGAGTTAAATGTGTTATTCAGTGCTTATGTAGGTGTTATGAAATCCCTAATGGCCAATAAAGTGCTAATTCAGGCACAGGGGAAAACTCACGTTTTAAAATACTGAAGCATTAAATGAACAGAAAGGGGTGGAGTTTCATAAACATCAGTTGTGAGTGACCCGTGCCGGCCGAGAGTCCGGTTCAGGGACAGACTGGACCTTCACAGTGGTTCACTGTGACCTTTCGGCCCCTGTCAGGTGACCTCGACCCCTGGATGGCGCTGAGCGTCGTGCGGAACGGAACCAGAGAGGAAAAACACAGAGCCGTCCTCATTCGGAGCTCCGCCCACTGCGCCGACATGAACACGCCCCGCAATGGAGACACGCCCACACTGCTTCAGGCCAGGAAGGTGAGAGAGAGAGAGAGAGAGAGAGAGAGAGAGAACAAGGAAAGAGAGAGGTAAAGAGGAAAGGGAAACAAGGAGAGAGAGAGATGTTAAAGAAAAGGAAAGAAGGTGTGAACGAAGGAAAGAAAATAAAGAATAAGTAAAGAGTGAGTGAGAGAGAGAGAAAGAAAGGGAGGAAATGGTAGATAAAAAGAGAGAGTAGAGGGAGAGAGAGAGAGAGAGAGGAAAGGAAAAGGAGATAGAGATAAACGTAAAAAAAGAAAAGGATAGAGAGAGTGCAAAAGAAAGAAAGAAAGACAAGTAAAGAACAAGTGATGAGTAAGTGAGAGAGACAGAGAGAAAAGGCAGATAGAAGAAAAGAGAGAAGAGAGAGTAGAGGGAAGGAGGGAGAGAGTAGAGGGAGGGAGAAAATAAGAAAGATCGAGAGCAAGAAAAAGGAAAAAGAAAGAAAGTAAGACTTGGGAAGAGAGAGAGAGAGAAAAGATAAGGAAAGAAAAAGAAAGACGAGAGAAGAGGAGCAGAGAGAAAGAAGGGTGATGGAGAGAAAGAAGTTGGAGGAGAGGAAGAGACAGATTGAGAGAGAGAAGGAAAGAGACAGAGAGAAAAAGAGAGAGCAAGTGACATGGAGAGCATGAAGGAAAAGGGTAGAGATAGAGGGAGTGTGTGTGTGTGTGTGTGTGAGAGAGAGAGAGAGAGAGAGAGAGAGATGGATTGTGAGGGGAAACAGTAACGGCGGCTGCAGCAGCAGAGATGGATCACTGTAATACTGCTCTTCAGAACACACACACACACACACTCACCCACACTCACACACACACTCACACACACGCTCTTACTGTGCGGACTGTTTTGTGTACAGGAGATTGAGAGGTGTGTGTCGGCGTGGCTGAAAAGCGCAGCGCTGGAACACGGGGTTCCACCAATCAGCATTAGTGCTGATTAATCACATGATCAAAGTGGGTCAACCTGCCTGACCTTCCACGACAGTTCTCTTCTTCTCAGCCTGTGTTTGTGTGTGTGTGGGTGTGTCTGTGTGTATGTCTTTGCATGTGTGTGTGTGTGTGTGTGTGTGCGTGTGCGCGCGCACAATGTTGTTTTGTGTTTATTACTGTTTTATTTTGGTGCCTTATTCCTGCCCCTCTCTACATTAGACTGATCTGGAAAAAGGGTTCGATTTTATGTATAAACTATATAATATATTAATCGTTTCATCACTGAATTAAAGTAAATCAGAATAATTGCATGCGATTATTGTGACAATTGTACTGATTTTAGTTTATTCCTGTTAAACTGTTTTATCTTTGCCATATTGAGGAGATTAAATGAAAGAAACGGGAACAAATGTTTTACTGTGACAGGCTGCAAAGTGCCTAAAGATACAAGGAGCCTAGATAAAGGAGTT
>JBBPCZ010077098.1:0-30289 GCA_037974445.1 Brycinus macrolepidotus | reverse complement strand
TATACACACACACACACACACACACACACACACACACACACATATATATATATATATATACTGGGATATATGGGAAATAATCGGAAATAGTATTCACACTGGTTAACATATTATGCTTACTATAAAGAATATAGGGATTAAAATACTGCACAGTTTAGGTGCAGTATAGAACAAGGATTTACTAGGGAAGTTTATTGTGATATATTTGAACAATTATGGAAAATAAAGTCTTTTCATGTCAGTCATACACTATATTACATTATATTTACAAGTGGTTGTTTGCCACCCTGTCTACTAATCTACAGCTTTCATGCAATTTGGCATCTCAGCTAATTACAGAGTAAAAAGTGAAGTACAGCCCTCTGCCAGTGGCCCAAGAGGGTTGACTCTCTTTCAGTCTCTCTCCTTCCCTCTCTTCTTTTCTCTTTCCACCCTCTCCCTCCCTCGCACTCTGTTTTTCACAGTTTGAACCCGGTCCTCCCTCTGTAATTATCGCCCACACAGCAAGCCGCGCCATCCAGCGGGTTATTCTCCTAGCCAAGGGTCAGAGTCCCGTTCCCATCAACCCCAGCCCCCCTTCAGGATGTGGGAGAAAGAGAGATTGCACTTTTCTTTTTTCCCTTTTCGATCTGGCTGGTAATCAAACTCAGGATCTAAGGCTCACGATATCAAAAAGCCCTTTTCTTTTTTCTAGGATGAAAGGCAAAGCAAAAGAAAAGTTCATTAGAAAGGCTAACAGCCTTAACAAAATACAGTAAGAGGAACAGGATTCCAGCCCTGATGCTGATTGGGTGATGTGTGTTTGGTCTGTAATACAAACCTGTCTTTTATCCCCAGTGTTGCTGAAGCTTTCAGGGGCCCTTTTCAGAAATGGCCTTGGGGTTCGCCTTAATGAACATCAAATTGCTTCGCTCAATTATTTACCAAAATGAAGCTGTGGTTCCCTTTTAAAGGCAAGTACTAAAAGCCTGTTACTTGTAACCATCCAGTCTTTTCTTTTGAAATTCTCAGGAGCTACAAACAAGACACTGTTTGGAAACATGAAGCTTGAAATGAGACAATGAAGGTGACATTAAACTAAATTAAACTAACCCAACACTAAATTAAACCAAACCAACACCTACTCAAAATGGCCTTTTTCTTTTCAAGATCCGAGACACTTACGGGTCTGGCACTGGTCCTCTTGGTGGCCCCAACAGCGTCCGTTACAGGAACGATGACATCGCCTGCCTGTGGAAGACATCCAACATCATCAGAGTTAACATTTCACCAGCCACCAAATACTGCCCATTTAAACTCCAAACAACATCCATACGAACACCAAAACACCATCCATACAAACATCAAACACCAAACACCACCATACAAACATAAAACACCAAAACACCATCCATACAAACACCAAACACCATTCATTCAAACACCAAACACCAAAACACCATCCCTACAAACACCATCAGCACAAATACCAAACACCAAAACACCATCCATACAAACACCATCAGCACAAATACCAAACACCAAAACACCATGCATACAAACATCAAACACCATCCATTCAAACACCAAACACCAAAACACCATCCAGACAAACACCATCAGGACAAATACCAAACACCAAAACACCATCCATACAAACATCAAACACCATCCACTCAAACACCAAACACATTCCATGTAAACAGCACCCATACAAACACAAAACACTGGTGATACAAATACCATTCTTACAAACACCAAACACCGCCCATTTAAACTCCAAACTACATCCATACATACACCAAACACCAAAACACCACTGATACGAACATCAAACACTAAAACACTGTACATTCAAATGCCAAACACCAAAACACCATCCATACAAACACCATCAGTTCAAATACCAAACACCAAAACACCATCCATACAAACAACATCAGTACAAATACCAAACATCAAACACCATCCATTCAAACACCAAACCCCTACCCATACGAACACCAAAAACCATCCATACAAACACCAAAATACTGCCAATATAAACAGAAAACACCATCCATTCAAACACCAAAAACCAAAACCATTCATATAAATACCATCCATACAAACACCAAACACCAAAATACTGCTCATATAAACAGAAAACACCATCCATTCAAACATCAAACACCAAACACCAAAACACTGCCCATGCAAACACCAAACACCATCCATATAAACACCAAAAACCATCCATGCAAGCAACAAACACCATCAATTCAAATACCAAATACCATTCATGCAAACACCAAACATCGTCCATGCAAACACCTAACACCACCCATTCAAACACTAACCACCATCCATTCATACACCAAAGACTGCCCATTCAAACACTAAATACCTGCTACACAAACACCAAACACCTCCCTTTCAAACACCAAACACTGTCCATATAAACACCAAACTCTGTCTATTCAAACAGCTATCTATATAAACACCAAACAAGAACACATATAACAACAACAACTTATGACTTTCAGACATAGAAATGGGCAAATAAAAGGATACACGTAAAAAAAATCAGCATTTTTACTATGGAGTAATGACAAATATGATATGAATAAGGTGGACCAGCTTACGCACCATGATGTACCAATCTTCAAATATTGTTTAAAATAAAAAAAATTGTTTTCCCATAGTCTCTTATTAGTGACTTTTGCCTGCCTCTAAAAGGTCTTCTGAGCTTTGGTGATGTCACTGCGCACCACTAGGTGGAGAAAAATAATATCCACCAATGCTATCATGCTTTATTTCCAACTCCCACCACCCTATCTTCTGAAGCAGTTTTAATCATTTGTCCTAAGAAATATTGGAAAATAGTGAAACATAAAAATAATAGAAAAACAGAAAATAATATTCACACTGGTCAAATGTTTAAACTTACTATGAAGAATATATGGATTAAAATGCTGCACAGTTTAGGTGAAGTATAGAAGGAGGGTTTACTGTGTTTATTGCGATATATTTGAATAATTATGGGAGATAAAGTCTTTTCATGACAGTGACACATTCATCACATCTTCTCAACAAGTCTGATGTCTTGAAGTTGTAGAAAAGGGTGGGACCCCTGCGAAATGTAGGCCTCCTGCATGTATCAAGGGAGTAAACATGCCAGTGTTGGGGGTTAATTGTCTGTAATTACAGAGCCAGAGTGACTGCGTGATTGAGACTCAGACTCAGCTCTTCTCCCTTGAAGACTTGGGCAGAGTACACTGTGCTGAGGGCCTCAATTTGCCAATCTTCTGTATACACACACACACACACACACACACACTCTGTTTCAGCTTCTCCAAGACTTTGTTCTTCTCCAAAGCACGTCTAACTTTATATGCAACACAAGAGGACAAACACTTGAAAAAAAACTATAAAAGTTTAATACTGTTAGTGGGCAGTGAGGGAGAAAAAAACATCTGTCTGGAATTGAGGATGGATGAGGTTGATGACTGTACTGTAGTGGGGAGTGGGAATTGCTCTGTAATACACATGATTTTAAATTTTTCATGGTGTTGAATTTATATATATATATATATATATATGTGTGTGTGTGTGTGTGTGTGTGTGTGTGTGTGTGTGTGTGTGTACAGGTGAAACTAGTGGTTTCCAGGAAACAAACAAACAAACATCTGGCCGTTGATAGGCTATTCAGTAGCTAATAACATGCTTTACAGTAGCGCATAGCGATATAAAAGGGCCCCGTCACCTTGAGAGGGCATTGTTTAGTGTGGACAGTAAATCGTCATTATGAGCACTCATATAACAGCTCTGCTGCAAGCAGTGAAGCGTTCTGCTTCCTGTTATCACTGACCAATACACTGGGACAGCTTTAGGGAGATCAGTCACACACAGTGGTCTGGTTTATGAGAGCTGTTAGAGAGGTGTAAATCTCGGACATCAAAATGATTCGCTTTCATGACAGTTCTTTAGGAAATTCTTTAGATGTCTTGTTGTCTAATCTCAAGACACACCACAATTTGATTAGAAAATGTTGGTAGAAATGTATTTTAAGAATACACTGAATAAACAAATACAAAGTATGTACGCAGTAGGGAAAGCAATAAAACAAGTGAGTTCCCAGATACAGATTTTTAAAATTATTTTTTTATATTTCTGAAATGGCTTTAAAATGTGTTGAATAAGAAAAGTATGTGATTTGGACCTCATTAACTGCAGACACTTTTTTTTCAGGTCAACAAGGCAGATGTGAAGGGTCTTGCCTGTTTTCCCACACGGTGGTGGCCTTATCCACTATGTTAGCCAACCTCACTATACCGAGTGATGCTCTCTGTGGAGGCTTTGCTAATGAGGCTTAACACGCATTCACTCAGGAGTCTTTAAGCAATTCATATGTGCATGAAATCTCCACTGAGTATAAATAAAATGTACATAACATTAGTACAGAAAGCAATGAAAAATGGATAATGAGGCACATTAAAATCTTAGCTTTATTAACTTATAAAATAACCATGACATGAATAACATTAATGTATCATAAATATTTATTACACATTGTCCACCCTTGTATATAGCTTTTTTGGAAGGGGTTTTTAATTCTTTTTATTGTGGCATTTATTGTGTCTCATTATTACAATAATTGATTTGAATCAATGCTAACATTCCATGTTGAATCACCTTCAAATGGTTGCATGTTTTACATTGGTTTTGTAAGTGGTACTCACATGAAGTGCCACTGTTGTTGGACGGCACCACCAGAAGCTCAGCTCGGGGGTTCTTCACAATGTCCTGCCAGTGGATGGTGTCTGCATGGCACAGGAACTTATTCTGATCCACATACACCCCACCATTCAGGATTTCTGATAGAGCAAAATGGAAAAATATTTTTAAAAATGTAAGAATTTCAAGAGAACCTGCCAGACCTCAGATTAACCCAACTCAGATATTTCGGGAAAATAAATATCAGCTTTCTTGTACAATCACAAGCAGAGCTTATTAAAAAAAAAAACTGAAAATTTTGAATGATTTGAGGGTGAGGGTGGTCTTTTCCCCTTAACCACCATACATATACTGTAGTATCACAGAACAGACAGACAGAGCTCTCAGAACAAGTGTATAATACCAACTGTATAAGTATTAAAATATAGTGTGCAGAAGTAAGTGGAGTTGTGGCTGACAAAGATACTAGTAATAATCTGCAATTAATATTTAATAGTTTCAGGAGGTATAAGATAGTAGTCACTAATAGTTAATGTACAATCAGATATTCACTTAAGCCACCTTCACACATACACTACAACCCTGAACTTATCTGGACTTTACACAGAGGACCTGTATGTGTGAAGGCAAATGTCTGGATCAGTTTGAGCGGACATTAAATAGACTTTATCCTTCCAGCTTCAAAGTACAAATTCCATGTAATGCCCAATTGAGTCCATGTGTGAATAGAGCAGGTCACTGTCCCAAGAATTCAGTGGGCATACTGATGATGTTCTATGTGACTGGAACAAAACCAGAAGATCACAAACATTCAAGCGTTAAAAAGGATCATTTACACAAAGGCCCCTGGAGAGGTGACGAAATTCAAGAACTTCTGCTGGTAAGACCTGACAGCAAAAGAAAAGGCAAGAGTCTCGGTTATTTATGACCAAATTATAATCCAGCTATGCAGCGACTACTGCATTCTATACCCAGCGGGGATCCCTCAGCTAAACCACACAGAGGATTTCCCAAGATGAGGACGCGTCCAAAACAGATTTTCTCCTGCGGAGTGTTACATGTGTGAAAGGGCATATCCGAACAATGTCCAGACCAGATTCACGTACAAGAGAGATACATGTCCCACTCTGGAGGTTTTTTAATGCAGAGAACTACAATTTCTTCATCACTCAAGCAGAGATTAAAAAAACAGTATTTGATGAGACTGTTCAGTTTTGATTGGTTGAATTAAGTGGTCCCATCTATCCAATTTGCTCCCTTCATTTCTGCATGAGTAATTAGGATGATTAGAGACAGTGGGGGGAAAAATGTTGAGACGAAGCATCCTTGATTGTCATTTGGACCATCGCTCACTGCCTGAGGTCCCCCTGAAGTTCTGCCACAGCTATTTAGGACTCCCAATCACTGGCTGTTTTATCTGCTCCATACCAAGCTCTCCCAACTGAGAGGAAGTAATACAGGAATAGACTTCTATAGCGGAACAATTTTTTATCCCAAACAGACACTCTGGGTGATCACCTCAGAACCTTATGACTGAATATCAGTGCAGCAGAACTGTTTAAGCATAATGTAACTGAAGAGCAAACAACTGTCCATCCATCCACACCTCTCTTCTGACATGTAAGTGCTTTGGATGGGAATAGCAAGTTATGTTCTCTAATTATTTTTTATAGTGGGTTGGAAACATGTCAGCACACTCATCAGATATATTTTTTTTGTCACTGGCTTTTATGTCAAGGTAAAATACCCACCTTTTACAGCCGTAGCACTTCAGACCCCGTTAGCCATTGCAGGAGATGCTCTAACTGTTGCAGTAGATAATGATTTTAAATTGGTTCATAATCAGGATGGGCAGGTATTCCCTTAGAAAACATATAAACGTAAATTATTTAGAATAATGCATGGGAAAACTATAAAAGCTGAGATGTATCATTTCTTTGATGCACTGAAGGAACCAAAAGCCTTGCCAAGCCTGTGCCCACTCTTAACTCCGCTCGAGCATAAGCACCCAAAACAAAGGGTTTGGATGTTACTCAGCGTTCGGCTCAGTACATTTCTCATCTGTACAAGTTATTCTGAAGTTGGAGATCAGTTTTGTATATGTTTTTTGCTATGTCTACAAGAAAGATCGGAGATATTGGGGGATATCCGAATCTAATGACACCCAGATTTCGACAGAGAATGGACCATCAAAATTTGATTTCGATTTTATTTATTGGGCTGAGGGGGGATTCAAGTATATCCATTAGGTTTCTGGACACTGACTGGAACATCTACACCTACAACTCCCACCAACAACTGACCTACCAATCTCTAGAACCCCTCTAAATCGTCCTGCCCGCAAAGAATGGACTCTTCCGCATGGATTTCATTCTCATCTACAGCTCTTGAAAGGTCAGCCAGCTGATGAAACTGAAGAACTGAAGTTAAAAAAGAATGGAATTAAACCTCCCACTTTCCCCATTTAGCCGCAAGAGGGCTTCCATGAATATACATGGCTGGAAGCGAACGCTGGAGCATCTGTTGAACTTGGTATAATCCATCGCAAAAGCCACTGGGAGACAAGGACAAAGGAAACGCAGCAGGGAAGATAAAAGTGCAGTCTCAGCGGACTCTATCCCAAGCGCGTGCTGAACAAAGGGACACTTCTTTTAGCCTTTAGATGATTGTGCAGGAGTCAGAAGGCCAAGAGTGCTGATGGTGCGGCGAATGGCACCAGAAATGTTCCGCTTTGACAGTTCTAGTGTCCAGAAATGTAGAGCATTATTCCTTCGACCATTTCCCCTCGCATGGAGAACTCCCTGTTGTCTTGTCTGAGGAAAGACAGAAAGGAGTAGAGAAGAACAGGGTCCTCAAACTACAAGTCCCATCAATCTTCTCCCAATAACCGTAATTTGAATGAGACCACTGAGCACATTAGAAGAAAGTGGGAATGAAAGATGGGGTTGTCTTCACAGCAAAATTAAAAGTGCAGAGGGGAGAGGAGGGTTCAAGGCAGCCGGAGCAACGGAGAAGAACTGCATTATGGAGTCGTTTGAAGGGCAAAAGCTCATAACGCAGACCTCACCAGAGGAGAAAATTGAGCTCTTTTATATGCACTCTCATAACACTAAACGTCCAACTCTGACTGTAAACACAATTTAATCAGCCTGGGCCGAGAACAGGATCTCAAGGAGAGGAAAAGTAGGGAAAAGCCAACCTTTCCCCAGCAGCAAGAAATAAAAGGGTTAATTTCTTGTTTGAAGGTTAATTTTATGTGCGCTCAAAAATCAAAACTTACATTCTTACAAGAATAAAATAAATCAAGATCAATGTTGTTTTGGTCCTGCAGAAATGACGATCTCATTGCAATTAAGTCAATTCAATACATTCTTTTCTTTTATAGATATTCCCCAGGTAAAAGGTAGGAGCTTCAAAGTACTCTACTTAATTTTAGCTTACTTTAAATAAAAGTTGGACTCACTTTTTGAAAGCAAATTAACAGAATGATTTCAAGGCTAGTCTACTAGTCTAGTCTATAAATTGATTTTAATGAGTATAAAATGTTAATTAGTAAATCAAAACAGTTCTTTATTCCAACTTGTCTTGAATGTAATTGCACCTTCATTTCACAAATATCCAATTCAGTCCCACTGTGGAACAAGTAGTAGTTCTGACCATCTAAATGTGTTGTTTTGGGTCTTGGAACAGTATATGCAAAACCATTCATTTCAGAAGGTCCCTTGCCAGAACAAGTGCTTGGACGAAATCCTTAACTTACTTTTCCTGCAAGTTCTGTCGCTATGCCAGCCTCAAAGAGAAAGCCCTGGGTGTCTCTCCATGAGGTTTGCGACACAGCTGGGATAAGCATGATGAATGGGAGAGTTAGTGTAATTGGGAAGCCCTTGGACGTAGCAGCCCCTCTTCCCACGGCCTCCTAAACCGTAATTGTGTTTTGCGCCTCTGATTGCATTTCAACCATCCCAAATCCTATTGTTTCCCAATGAGTCAGGATGAAAAATGCCACGTGTTAAAGGATTATGGGAGTCTTCATAACAGAGAGAATCTTTTAGAGAACAGTGAAGATGCTGAAGGGTTCAGTAAAGAATCTCTTTCACTGTTGCTGTTTCGCTAGCAAACATTTTGAACAGTGAGGCTTTCGAGGTTAGGAGATTAGGAAGACTATCAAGAAGGTGATGACTGATTTACAGTCATTTGGTAAATTCACATTCTGAGAACCTCCATCTATGCTTTTGACTTTTAGGATCTCTCTTATTTTTTGTGAAAAGGGGAGATACAGTGAGACAATGAAAGTAGCATCTTTGATTCAGATTAAGATGTCCACCCCAGCAATATCCAGTTGATGTTTGTGAGGCGAGAGGACAAAGCTTGAAAACTTAAGATGGCCCACCCCAGTCCGATTAAATTTAGCAGCTCCATTGTCAATTTGTGAAACTCTCTCCTCTTTAAATTGCTTGGTAATTGGTGGGCCCTTTTTGTCGCCATCTCCCTGACAATTTTTAGAGGTGACACCAAATGCAATCAGGTTGAAAAGGGAGCCATAAATTTAATAATGGAGGCAAATGAATATATTTGTTGAGCCACAAGCACTTCAGAAAGCAGAAGGCTAATGGGGGGTCATTTCAGCAATCTGCCAAAAATGGACCAAAACAATACAAAGTCACTTGGATTTCAAAATTTTTCCACCAGAATTTTTGCCATTAAACTAAAATTCAATCTTCCAAAGGATATCATGTATATATGAATAATATTAGTTGAATTTGATTTACACAGAAATTCCAACAGGAATAGTCAAGCCACAATTTGGACAGATGGTCATTTAGGAAACTGGCATAGGAACCTATTTGCACAATGTATGAGTACCTTTCACTCCCTTATTTTTGCTAAGTGCGGCTGATCATACATTTAGATCAATTTGCCACAGTTTGGTCAATCAGCTACAACTTTCCATGGATTTCCTCTTCTTACAACCAGTATTACATGTCCACTAATGTCTCAAGGGTGCCTTGTTCAGAGACATCTTTTAACAATGGCAGTGGAGACATAGATCTTGAAGAATAGTACTATTTCAGCTTTGAGAACCTAATTCGTTAATATCACCATCTCTTCATCACTGAATTTTGATTTTCTTCTTTTGCCTTGAGTTTGTTGATGGCTCTATTATTTAATGCTACCCTGTGAATGCTGCATCTCACAAGCACAGTCCTGTACACAGTTTGTGGCTATGCACACATTAAGTAAAAAACTAATTTAAGGTGCATTAGTTTAAGAGGCACCTACATCTGGCTCAGACAGCAACCAAGGGAACCACAAGGGAAACACGTTCTATTCTGCACTGCATAATGCAGCCAGAAAAGACACAAAGCCTACAAGAATAAGATTAAACTGAGGTAATCGGATTGCACAGAGAAAAGAGATAGGTGAGATATCCTTGAGCCAGTGGTCAGTGCTAAAGGCCGGCTTGGTGAAGGGGTGCTTGTAAATGTGTTGAACAAATGCAGCATGTTAAAAGGTGTGAGAACATGGCGGGGCACAAAGAAGATCAAAAGGCATACGAGGCAGATACAGAAGACCAAAAAGCAGGTTTGTGGTCCATTAAACAGTTGGCAGTACATGTTGTTGGTTAGAGGCCATGAGAATAAGGGTCCATGAGAAATATCAGTGACACTGATAAACACAGAAAAACCCTTAAGAAAACCGGAGAGTAAAATGCTGAAGTATGAGGATACTGGAAGCTGATGTTCTTCCCACCACAAAGACTTAGAACTTCACCCCATCCAAGCTCCTGAATCCAAATCCCTCTAAAACTCAACAAAACTCCTAGATTCAGAAACTGAAACAAATATCTGCATGCTGATCCTTATTTGGAACCCTAACTGAAATTCTATATGTAGAACCATAGACAAACTCCTGAAATCAGAGCCATTATCAAACTCCTATATTCAGATCCCCATCTAAACTCCTCCACTCAGACCTCCAAGCAAGCTCCTGAACTAAAAAGCCCAATTAAATCAACTGAAACGGGGAATCTGAATCCTAACCAAACTCCTGGTTTCAGAACCTCAAACAAATTTCTGTATTCAGAACCTAAATTATATTTCTATATTCAGAAGTGTAATATTATTAATAAATTCAGAACCCCAACCAAACTCCTGAATTCTGAATTAGTACCTCAATCAAATTCTTATATTCTTAATTCTTAATTCTTAATTCCTAAGTACAGTTCTGTACTTTATTCCTGAATACAGAGCCCTGATTAAATGCCAGAATTCAGAATCTCAACCTAATTCCTGGAACCTCAACAGCATCAACTCCTGGACAAATCAGAAACACAGATATCATTAACTTAAAAACCTTTACCAAGGAGGGCTTCAATGGTCTTGATGACCATAAATGCCCTTCTGTCCACCTCAGGACTATTTTACACCTATACAGTGTCTTCGTCTTCAGTTCATTATTCCATGTGAGGGCAATCACTGGTCCAGAAAAGGACTATTCTGGAGTCTAAAATACATTCTTCAGCTCTTTTCTCAAAAGTAAAGGGAATAGACCTGGGTTAAGGACAATACAGTACAGAGTGTCCAGGCTCCAGGAGCCCACAAGTGTCGACCCGCACCACAGACACACAGAATGGACTCATTTCTGTTTACATCATCCAGCAAGACAATGTAAAATCAGTAACACAGACCCACTGGCAAGCAAAACTGGCAACTGCTTTGAATATGCAATTAGGGCCTGTCACAACAGATTTGGCATGCTGGGAAAAATGGAATCCAGCCCAACTGTCCGCAGAAGCCGATGCCTGGCACAAAGCGGCTGGAAAGTGAAAAAGTTTTGGAGAGTGTGGTCAGATTTACCCCAAAACATCTCCTTTGAGATTCTCGAAAAAGTGCACAAATCCCTGGAGACCAGTCAAGATTCCATTAGAGACTGTTAAGCAGAATTCCACAGGTCTTTGACCTCTGATGGAGACAAACTTCGGTGCCCTCCTCTACTTTCATCAAACGCCTGGAGTGAGAGTGGGCAATGCTGGTGTTCGGCTCTGGGGGAAATTGGCCCACTGCAGAGGCAAGGCTGCTAGGGAAAAATAAAGGTTCCCAGGCAGCAGGGAAATGCTGACAGCGCTCACTCTCTACAGCCTCAAACTCTTGCCCCCTTTGAGGGATCATGTTTTCATTAGATTCAGCTTTAACCAACAGCTTCCTGAAAGACTTGCACTTGCACCAGTAATTCCCCATAAAGCACCCCACATCTGCACTCTACCTTACTGCTGAGTGATGGAGGAAAAAGCAGGAGAATGGAGGTATTAGTCAGTATTCATGCAAGAAGACTTCTGAGGACTCCAGAAAACTAATTCAGTATACAGATGCCTGTTCAGGATCTTTAATCATTTCATCTTCTTCTTCCTCCTTGAGTATATATATATATATATATATATATATAAAGAAGTATATCAATACCTTTAGAGGTTAATATAGAAACAACAACAAAACAACAATAATACTGTAAAACAATTATGTGAAAAAATATTTAATTAATACATTTGCAATATATGAAATATTCATTCAGTATTAGTAGTGGAAGTAATAGGCAGTCCTAATCATAATATTGTAATTTGGTAATAATAGCCATATATTTTAAGAGAATCTAAACTCCAGCCAAAGCTAAAGAGGATGAAATGTTTTGCTGGATTCATTATTAATGTCCTCAGTCACATGTCTTTACAAAAGACCACTGTATGCCACACCTGTGTTTCTGGTCTGAATTTCAAACCAGTGTAATCCTGCTTTAGCCTTAATCTTCATCTCCAATGGCTTCTCTGCTCAGTTTCTGGCATTTTTGAAGCGTTTTTCTGAGTCTAAAGCCAGACGGTGGTTGCAACGATTGCTCTGCTTCTGCATGTGAAGTGCATGGCGGCAGCCTCATTATCTTTGAAGTCCTGGATTCAGAAGTTTCAAGTGGTTTGTTATCAATTATTTAATCTGTCCAACTAGAAAAAAAAGCAACAAAAAAACCAAAGTAAACAGGAAGTTAGACTGCTCCGCCATTCATTTCTACACCCTCCTCGACAGCAGGAGCTTACCCAGGCTGATCAATGTAGAGGGCCAACTAGCTACTGGAGGGTCAGTCAGCACATCCAACCATGAGCTCAGGCAGCTCCAACTTCCTGCTGCTGGGTCATTAGCTGATCAGTCAAGGCTGTACGATCTGGACACTGACTGGATTTACAAGTTATGGGCCTTGTGGGTACATGGCGGTGGATGGAAAACTCCACACGTGATTGTGCATAGTTATGAGGGCATATGAGGGGGAGCGAGCGATGAGAGATGGATGGGGGAATAAATTAGTGCACAAGGATGCGGAGTCAGCAAGCAAGTCTTAAGCACAATAATAGAGTATTAGAAAATAGACTTGGCCTGGTGTCCTTAGCAAGCCCCGCCTTTTAAGCCTTCATGACTTACATAGAGACCCTCTTAGATATCCATCACAGACTTCACTTCCTTCACAACAGCTAAACTACTTATTTCTAGGGTCCCGAAAAGTACAGTCCAAGAAATACCAGTCTTCTCTTTTCCTTCTTCCATTCTGGCCAGTCTTTACACTGGTCCACTGCTGAACATCTGAGATGCTTTCAAATGCAGATTTGGAAGGGCAAGTCAGGACAGAATGACTCCACTCCTTGGATTTTTGAACCTGCCCACTCTGTCATCAGGTGGTCTTTCCAGAAACGCATACTTTGCATTTTAGTGGACATTTTAGAGGTCCTAAAAGCCTACCTTTTAGGACTTACAGCTGCCAGCAGTCACCGGTTTCTCTGGATGTTCCTCTCTATGTTTGCAAGTTTGTATTACATCTCCAAGTAAATCCTGTGATATTTAAACTTTATAAAGGTTTAGGACCATTCATCCTCTCCTGCTTGCTTCTATGTTTCTCAAATTTAGTTTTAGATCTTCCAAGAAAATGTAAAAGTAAACAAATCCTGCATAAACACAAAATACAGTTTTTAAGTGATCACTTGGTCTATTGAAGGAAAACATTATCCAACACTAACTGGCCTCAAGCAACAGGCCTGAAAATGTGATTACCCCCTCAATCAAACAATGAACCAAGTTCAGTTGAGGTCAATTAGACTAGACATGTTCAGGCTTGATAATTCCTTGCACTGTTGAATCTAAACTTTTCCAGCAAAAGCAGGTCAAACATTCTCAGAAAACAGCACACTATGGCACAGCCAATTCTGGAAGAGGTAAGAAAGAAGTTTTTGAGACATATCAGTCTGGGATGGGTTACAGTCATTTCTAAGGCTCTGGGTCTCCAGTGAACCACATTTACATCCATTGTCTCCATATGGAGAAACCAGAGGTAGATCTTCCCAGAAATGGATGGAAGTGGAACTTTTTGAAAGACAGGACCCTGTTCTATCTGGTGTAAAGCTAACATGGTGTCCTACAGTGAGAACATTGTACCAAAAGTCAAACATGTTGATGGTAGTGCAATGATTTGGTGATGCTTGGATGCTTCAGGGCCGACTAGTCAAAACTGATGGAATCATGAATTCTGCTCTACACCAGAAAATTCTGGAGGAGAATGTCCATTTGGTTTATGCACCAAGACAACAATATAAAGTCCAACAGCACGTCCAGTGGCTCAAAGAAACAAAATTAAAGTTTTGGAGAGACCTTGTCAAAGTCCTTACTTGTACTCCATTGAGATGCAGTGGCAGGAGCTGAAATAATCAGTTCATGCTGAAAAGCCCTCCAGTGTGGTTGAAGTAAAGCAGTTTGGCAAAGATGTGTGGGCCAGATTTTCAGCACAGAGATTTTGTGTTTCCTAACGTTTTCCTTTATACAGTATATGTAGAGTTTCTGCCTGCACTGTGGCTCCTATCCCAACCTGACTGTTAACGCTGCTGTGATTGGCAGGCCTGGATGTGGCATAGGGCCAGCATAAGGGCCAGCAAACAGCATAAACACCAAACTGCTCTCTGTTTAACCCTCTGAGACAGGCCGTTCTGCCAGAGGAGCAAAATGCCTCGCTGTCTTTCAAGCATGGGCGTTCCTCAGTTCTTGGAGAAATATCATTTCTTACTCTGATTCTAGAGATGCTGGTCTGACTACTAAGCCCAAGATTGCCAATGTGGACCATTTTCTTCCCTCTCCAAGATTTGAAAAAGGCTACAGATCATGTACTCATTTTATTTGGCTGAGATTACTGTAATGGTTCCCTACACAGGTTTCAGTGAGGCTTTGCTGGCTGACATTAGCCTCCCTCCTTCCCCTTTTCCATTTATTTAGTGTAGTATACATAGTTTATATTTGACATATGATCTGGGCACTCAAACTTTAGCAAGTTAAAGGATATAAATGTATGTAAAATGGTAAAAAAGAAGTATAATCACATTCTACATATTGAGATAAATATATCTTCAGAAAATTGCAGCAGGAACAACAGTTATACACCATATAAACACCAAGAACATTTATGAAGGTGGAAGCATCATGACATAAGGTTATGTGCTTATATATATATTAAATACTATTTTCTGATCAGTGTACCAAAGACAACACAACACTACAGCAGGTCTAGAAGGGACTAGATGGATAACTGCCCTATTTCACAATGAGTTGAATGAAGTATATGTATATTATAATTATTACATATATTACATATTATACGTTATTTATTATACATTCTAAATCTTTTGGTTCTGGTTGGCTATTTATGCACTAAAATGTCAAAAAATAATAATATATGTAAAATATGTCAAACTGGAAAGACCTTAAAGCAGAAAATGAGCAGCAGTGCAGACCAAATCCTGGCTTGGCAAACTTCAGATTCAGTTAACTGGCTGTATCTAAAGAGAAAACTGTTTACATTTTCAGAAATCCTGTGTTGGCAAATTTATCATTAGTCACTGTGCTCTTTGGAGAATTATGGTTCTTGACTGGTAAGAGTCATGTAGGACAGTGACGATGGCTTATCCCTGAGTCTTCTGTCCTTTGGCTGGACTTGGCCAGTATAAGCTAGTATTATGAGTGTGTATTCAGTCACCAGATGGGTGGATGGAGTCTCGTTGAGAGAGGCTTGAGAGCTTGACTTGATTCAAAATAGTCAATAAAATCTAATGAAGGACAAAATGAGGAATACATAAACTTAAAAATGTTTCATTCAAATTCATTTTTAGGTGATAAATGGTGTTCTTGCATAGTCAAAGATGCAGACCTGACCCCCGCACCCCTGTCAAAAAAAAAAAAAAAAAACAATAACAAAACAGTACAGTTGAAAATGGTTCTGGTCAATAAATGAGGAAAATAGCAAAAAATGACATAAGAAGGAGAAAAAAAGACTTTACTGATCCCGGAAGAAATTGCTTATGCTATGACTCCACAGACAAACAGAGACACAAAAACAACATAAAACATAGTATAAGTCAAAATAAAGTCAAAATAAAACTCTACGCAAAATACTGTGGAACGTGTACATTGTACTCAGACACAAGCCTGCGGCCACATGCTTACAACTGCTCTGTGTCCTTTTAGCATTTTTAAACTTTCTTGTTGAGAGAGCTATTACTACGTTTCTGTTGTTTATGCCTCTTTGTTTGGGTGGCCTGCATGCTACTAAAGCTAATGTAACCTGCGCAACCCTGGGTAAGTACACTACGCTGCTAGGTTCGAAAGGAGCAATAACACAACACACACAAGTCTATGAAAAACAATTTCTTGTATTAGCAATACAAATAACATTCACATATAAACACATGGAAAGAAAACTGGGCCCTTTAAAAAAATTAAATTGTCCCAACAAAAGAATATCAAAACACATTCTCACTCTGAATCAAATTTCAATGTCAATGGTGGAGCAACTGAAGAATAAGGTCTCCAGTGCGTGAAAGTCCACTTGGGGGACTGGAACAGGCTGTAGGAATTATTAGCTCAAAAATTGATTATAATTGATTCTCTACCAGATAAATATTTGTGAAATATTTATCAATTAATTGATTCATTAAGGGACATATATCAAAGTAGGGTTATTTAAGTAATCTCCCTGAATCACTTGTTTAGTGAAGTAATTCACTAGGAATACATTAATTAACTTTGTAAGTTCTCCTTAATTGCGCAATTTAACAAGACTTTGCTTAGATAAAGATAAGGGAATTAGTTGAATTAAAATGACTATGTAAGAGCATAGGTACGAATCGACCGTGAAGTGATTTTTCACCAGATTTTTGAACAAGAAAGAAAAAGAGCACTGATTACAACAAACAACATTTATTTCTACACACTACGAACACAAATACACTAGACACACACAAAGTAAACCTGAGAAATGATGAAAAGAAATAACGAATGTTATGGTGTAATTTTCTGAAACTGGCTATTAAACTTAGATAGTTTGAACGTTCAGGAAATTAAAAGTTTAAATTCATGTGATCACTTTGCACCAAGATTAACAAATGATAGAGAACGTTACGTGCTCGCTGGGTTGGATTTTGAAGTCGTTCAGAGGTGGCGCAAGAAGGTTTCAGCTGCTGGTCTTGAAGTCGTCAGAGGCGGCACAGGAAGGTTTCAGCTGTGGAACCGTGAAGTCTGCAGTTTCAGAAGAGAAGTTTCAGCGGTGTTGACTCTGGAAGCTTGTCTGCCGTGTTGACGAAGTTTCTTGAAGTTTCAGCGGTTGTTGAAGAACAGATTTTCTTGAAGTTCTCAGCGGTTGCAGAAGAGAAGTTTCATCTGTTGAATCTTGAAGCAGGGAGGAGCGTAGGAGATCTTGGTAGACGCTCGACTCTACCCTTCTTCCAGACCTGTGCCTGGATCAACCTCTCCTAACTTTGATACCTTTAAAATACCGAATATACGTTTTTAAGTGACATGGATATCACAACCACTGTTAGTTTTACTTTCTGATCAAAACGAGATCAAACATCAGTGTGCTACTTTGACAGTTTCCCAGATCTGAATAAAAACACGTAACCCTTCTAGTTCCTGAGTATGAAATGGTAACAATGTAAGGATTTAACTTTTGGGCTTTACGTATACAATGATTATTATTCTTAACCCCACTTAGAACTTATATAGTAATTTTAAGCACACCCAGAGATCTATTGTTCTCCTCTCTTCGCTGTGTGTGTGTGTGTTGGAATGTATAGTGTCCCTGGATAACGGGTCGTGCTAAGGTCAGTTTGATGTTTATCTCCCAACTTTATGGTGCCTGAGTAGCGTAGCCTATGGTTATCATGGGGGTCCATCTCTTTGAGGGAACCAGACCAGATGTCTTTTGACTTCTGACCCCCCTCTTAAGTGGTGCAAATTGGGGCACTCAGGATGTCCTTTCTCTGGGGACAGAATTGTCATAAAACAGGCTCCTTTGGGCAGACATTGTGGTGACGAGGTCTGACCAGACCAGAGAGAAGGATCTTTGTTTAATTCAGCTGAAATTCAAAAAGTGTGATCCTACAAGGCCTACCAATGAATCCGATGGCCACAGGATCAAGAAGCTTTAGGGATCAAATTGGGTGGCTCGCCATTTAATGGAATCCTTGGAATGCAGTACAAATTTTCCAGGTCCACAAAAAACTTGACCGAGACAGGAGGTGGATAAACACGATGAATCCAGTATTCTAGGTAAGTAATGCTCCGACCAAAATCTTTTATCTATAAAGTACACTATCTAACGAATATGCTAACTTTTCAGCTTGGTTCTCCCTCACCGAGGTCTAATCCCGGTGGCTTAAAATGGCTCTCTGTAGAACTTTCTCCCGTGCATGCTCTTTACTATCACGTGCATTCTCTTTACTATAGCGTGCCTTCTCTTTACTACCATGCGCTGCGTCCAATTCACGGCACGCCCAGTGTTAAAATAAAAGTGGATATAAAGTCAACATAAAATAAGAGTTGGATTATCAGATCGCTACATTTGTGTTTATACAGCAATCAGACTATTTATGAACTTAAATAACTATTTAGCTCAATTGAGTACATATTTTTTCCTATCTCATTTATTTTTTTTAGCAAATTTTTTCAACTGGGTTACGCTAACGCAGCTAGCAGCAGTGACCGGATCTATTAACACCCGTGACCAGCTGTTCTTGCTGAGGCAAGATGCTACAAAGCACAGAGAGATGGTCTCAGAAAATCCCTCGGAGATATGGAGGTGAAAGACAAGAAGTGGATGCCATGGAGGAACAAAAGGTTGAGAAAAAAGAGCAGTGAGGAATGGGCAACAGCCTGGTGAGCAGCAGAGGAGGAGGAGGCAATACAATCCGTATCTCCCCTACATTATCACTGGTAATGTGAGGTCACTGGACAATAAGAGGATCACTACTTAGATCACTTATGTCACAACTTATGTGCAATATTTTATGTGCAAAAATGTTATCATGTGCAATATCACCACTTTGACCAGATAAATAAATATTGCTGAACCTGTTAAAAAACATGTTAAACTCATTAGCCCTCTCAACTTCTCCATCAGTCCCCTGGCTGCTGGACTTGAAGTCTGTGATTGTCTTCACGACTCTTCACACATTCCTGGTGTTGTTCTGTTGCAGCTTTTGCTCCAGCTTCCTCCTGTAGTTGTCCCTTCCCGCCTTTAACTTCACAGACAAGCGCCTTTGTACCTCCTTGGCTGCTTCCCTGTCATCTGACCTCATTCGGAGGGCTTTCAAGACTGTCAGCCCAATTGCTTTGCTTTGTGGATTCTGAGAAAAGTGGGTTCATAATTGAAGAAAGAATCCGTAGGGTCAGTCACTGGAGGAACACAGACATTCTATTTAAAAAAAACCTGCTGTGGGAGTGCTGAGAAGCACAAGGAAACACTCAGGGTTATGGTACGTTAATTACACAGGGTCTGATTTGCCAATGGACTGTTTTAACAGACACGTTAAGATGTTTTTGTTAAAAGGTCTTTTCAGTGTACATTCACATCCATCACTGGTCTATGAGGTCCACTTACCATGCAGATCTATTGTTTACACTCATTCAGACTGTCTAAGCCAGGGGTCGGCAACCCACGGCTCTGGAGCCGCACGTGGCTCTTTCATCCTTATGTTGCGGCTCCCTGTGGCTTTGGAAAATAAATAATGAGTACTCAATTTAAGTGTATTTTATTTTTATTCATTGTTTTTTAAAAAAAATTGTAGTTCGAAATTTGAAGATTATTGTGATCTTGTAACATTAAAATACAATGTGTTGAATTTTTTGTCGCTCAAAATATGCGTCACAAAAAACGGTATATGCCCGCCAAACCGCCGTACATTTTTCAAGCTTTTCGATCCCAGGTAGGCTAAGCATGGACAGATATAAGAAAAGAAAAATATCTGAAGAAAATAGAACATATAATGATGCCTGGGCAGACTCATTTGCATTTACCTCTGACGAGATGGCTTACCAGTATGCTTAATATGTGTATTAATATGCTTCATACAGCCCGGATTTGCAGACGCTTTGCGCTGAGGTTCAGGAGCAAAATCCCGTTAACCAGGTAAAATAAATATTTTAATCAGATATTTCGCAAATATGTATTTTACATTGTTCAGTGAAATAGTGCGTTTTGTTTTTTCAATTTATTTTTTAATTTCAGGTCGACGCTCCAGTAGCTTACAGGCGATGAAAGGATTACGGCATGCGGCAAATTTAGTTTGCTGCATGGATACTTTAAGTTCGGCTTTTTACTTCATTTGAAAGAAACCTTCAGTTCAGCATGTTTTTTTTTTACAGCGTTCTAAATGTTCAAAATGTTTTCTTTACATAAATAAAATTTTACAAGCAACACACTAGCCTTGTTTTTTTATACATAGCATAAAAGTAAAAAACAATATATGCAGTGTTATCTTTATTTTGGTATTTTAGATGTCAAAAAGGATTTGCGTCTCCCGGTGTTTTCTCTTTTGTGGAAACCGGGTCCAAATGGCTCTTTGAGTGTTAAAGGTTGCCGACCCCTGGTCTAAGCATTGCCCCAATCATCGTCAGATCCAAGTTTGATCTCCAGTGCTGCCATATCCATATCCATCCATAAAGCCGTTGCATTAGCAGCAGTTTCAAAAGATGTGGAGATTCAGGTGACTCAGATGAAGCATGTGCTAACCCTCACAGCAAATTTGTCAAATATTGGGAAATCTATTTTGGACAGTTCTACCATTGATTTTCCAAATATTTTTCTTACACTGTCAACAACAAAATGCTACTTTTGGGGTACACATGCAAATGTTACAGCACTATGAAAAGCTACAAATATGATCCCCTAACCTCTTACTGCCAACAGCGGGAGAGTGGGTGCTAGCATGTGCTTCCCATGAAAATGTCCACCACCCAAAAACAGTCTCTGTGGTCAGAAACTGGACCCTGATGAAGGACTATCTAATCTAAACAGTCCAGAATACCAGCCTCTAACTGAAGGAGGGATTTCTGGTAAAATATCCAGTGAGGGTGCAGACAGTCTTAGTGCTTTTTTGAAATCAAGGGCAAGGGTTGTAAGGGACCTTTTAGGAACATGAACCCAAGAAAAAAGGCCAGCCTCCATCGGGCATTGAATCAGCAAACTCCTGGTATGTCATTGACTGCACTATTACTGGTGACCATTGGGCAGGTCTTCATCATATTCAGCCACTGGTACCAAACAATCATCCCCCAAGAAAAAGCACCGTAATCCAATCTGCCACCTGTGGCCAGTAACACAACCTCAGTCATCCTGTAAGCAAGTCTCTTATGAAGCTATGGATCACGCAGTGGCACTCTGGAGAGCATGAACAACACACGGTGTAAAAAAAGCCACAATGGCCTCCTTATCAAAGGAGCCATTAAGCGCCGGCTATGGGCGGCATAAAAAGAAGCTTTCATCTCTTAATGTGCCGGGCGATTAGATTAGCAGAAACAGAAAATCAGTGAAGCTGTTACGACCATCCACCCCAACCCTCCCACCTACACCCCAGTCACCCCTGCCCTACCCACCCCCCCAAAAAATTGCTCCACACTACTCGTGGTTTGTAATGTACTTTACTAAGCACCCCGCAGGTACCACTCACTCTCTACCTCTTCCAGACATTAGGTTGGGTGATTAGAGTCAAACACCATTAGACAGGAAGCAAGCTCCCCTTTTCTCTTTCAGTGTCCCTTCCATTAATGGAAGTGTGCATTCAGAGGAAATGGTTTTGAAGTACCTTCCTGATTCCGACTACTGAAAAAACAACAACAAAAAGACAGAGAGAGAGAGAAAGAGAGAGAGACAACAGGTCTCCCCTGCTTCAAGGGGCCCCGAATGAAAGTCAACATGTTCCATTAGACGGATGCTGAAAAGCAGGTGATTGGCTTTTGGAGCTGGAAACGTCTTTCAGCAATGGCTATAAATAATGCAGATTTGAAGTCTACTGCCCAATCTAGTCCTGTTTATCTTTGGGTCAAAATGGGCAGATTGAGGTATCCTACAGGTGGAAGGATATCGCCAAGAGTCTTTTAACGCCAAAAGTCTTTCAGTTTTTATCGCACTTCAGATCATGACACCCTCTAAGATTTCAAATGCAGCCACTGTAAGGAACTCCCAGTCAACAACCCCAGCAAGAGAGGAGAAAACAGGTCTGACTGATGAAAGATCCGGCAAAAGCCATACAATCATCTTTTCATTACACAAATCTGATCTGAACAGTCAAACAAAAGATTAGTAAATAGCAGCTGTATTATTATGTATTTATTTTCTAGTTATGTAAATTGCTCACAGTTTTTTCATAGAGGGTAATTTTATGTCTACCGATCAAAAAAAAAAAAAGGCTGAAAAAAGGATTAAATCATAAAATTGTGAGACAAGTAACATTTTTACTAAATGCTCACCTGATGCTCACATATGAACATAAATGCTTAATAATACAAAATAAAAGCATAAATATTAAACAAACAAACAAACAAACAAACAAATAAACAAATAAATAATTAATTAATAAAGACCTATAACACACATGCCCCACTATACCTCCCCCATGAAACATATCTATTTTGTTTCCTTTCATTTTTACTTTTTATTTACTGTTTTGCTGTGTGTGTGTGTTGGCATGTGTGTTTCCTCTTTGTGACTGATCTGGTTTCCTCTGTGGGTGTCCATCAGGAAAAAGCAAACCCCAGGGTGAAAAAGGATGCATGGTTTCACTTCCCAAAACAGCTTGAGGCCCCCCTTTCTCAATGAGCAGAAGACCCCTGACATGGGCCAGTCCATACAGGTCCATACTATAAAAGCAGAGGGCAGTCGACAAAATGTTGCTTATGGCTAATTTTAGGACAGATACCAAACTGTCCACTGTCATTGCCTTCAAACGTATAGAACCGTCTCCTCATTCAGAATCATCCACTCTCTTTGGTTCCTGCTCTTTTTTTGTGATCTAGTCTATGAAGCCCAAATTTGACCTGCACTTCTCTGCAATTTGACCTGCACATGTATTCTAAAAGCAGCTTGGGCTTGTAGGCTCATTGCAAACGGGGACTGATTAGGCGAATATATGTACATGGGTTGGTTGTGTGTTGTCACAAAAACAGCAAGCTTAGTTTCCCTGGGCTGTAAAGACTATGGAGTGCATGGTTTGTTGAGAAACAAATGTTTATATACTACATCAAACTGCTTTTCCAAATTATTTAATTTTTTATTCTGTACTGCGAACTTGCACACAAGCTCCCACATGACATCCCCATAGGACAATGAAGCTTGAGGGCTGTGAAGAACTTTTAGTGGTTAATAATGACTCCTGTCTGTTTGTTATTCTTCACTATTTATGACCATACTGTCCTCCGGAAGCTCTGTCAGTGTGACTGTTCCAGAGAACAGTGGAGCCCAAGGTCCTCATAGAACTTTTGGTGGTTTATAACATGGTCTGGAGTGAACACTGTTATGAGTTGATTGCAGTGGAGCACCAGAATAACCTGGGAAGGGACATACTGGCACAACTGGATGCCTCTGCCAACTCTATAATATCCATGGTGATTCTTCTGATTATTGTAAGTTCTGGTAAGTGGGCTGGTAACTGCAGGTTAGTTCTGGCCCTTCACCACCTTCTTTACCATTGAAGCTTTGCTTCCTACCACTTTGCAATTCACCTCACTACTCAACAGCTCTTCTTGGTACCAGCCTATCAACCTCTGGCATGTATAATTAATCACAGAGTCTCTATCTTTACCCGAATGTGGTCAATCAACCAATGTGGTCAATTAGCCATGCGTTTTGTTTTGTTTAGAACTGGAGCTACAAGGCTAACATGGCTAATATTAGAAGTCAATAGTCACCCAAAAAGTTTTTTGTGTTAAAAAAAATCCCCAGAATGTCTTAAACCACATCCAGTTCTTCATTAAGGCAGTCCAGACTTGTGGGTGTGGTTGAGGATTCAGTATGACTCCCTGTCTGCTGGTAAAAATGAACTAAACTTCACTGCTACAGGCAGCCATTTCAGACAACAACAGGGCTGGTTCTAGATCAGCACTCCTGCTCCTGAGGTGGTTTGTGAAAAAAGGCCCTGTTGTGGCCACAAGGTGCAGTTTTACAGCTCACAGTAAGTCATACACCACAGTGAGTCCTAAACCACATCCACAAGTCTGCTCCACCTTAACAAAGAGCTGGATACAGTTTGAAGAGGCTGAGCAAAGCTTTGGGGCTATAATTACAGAAACAATTCAGGTGACTACTGAATTCTAGTGTTAGCACTGTTAGCCTTGTAGCGTCTGCAAAGTTTGGACTCTACACACGTCTTGGCTGATCAACTACATCTGCAGCAAGTGGAACATGGTGCAAATCAGATTTTCTTTGTCCAACTATTCCTTTAATAAATGAAGATAGGTCAGCTTTGATTTATGAAAGTGAGGAATTGTAGGATGTTTAATAAACAAGCTTTTTTTGTGTATGACCTTTATGCCAGTGATTTATTTCATACTTTGCAAATCCTTGATTCTGAACTGGCCCTTAGCTACTTGGCATTTACTTTCAATGCCTTTGTCAATAAGCATGGTCTGCTTAGAAAACTTTGGATTAAACAAAGAACACCTTTTTTTCTCCCAAATCTGCAGTATTGGTCTGCTCCAGAAACAAAACTCAGGGCCTGGGCAGACAAACTGCTGTCCCTCACAGGCATAAATGCATTGGAGTAAGAAGTTCAGTACATGTAGAACAAGATGGTACAAAGTATTGTCTATGTCCCAACTAGCATCCTACATGTTCTTTCTCTATTGTCTTACCTTGTGCTTTTGGATTTGTCTTTTTGCCTGGTGATTTGGATCTATTTGTCTCTGACTGTACCATGGTTTTGGACTATTCTGCCTGTTGTGATTCAGTTATGAATGCCTCATTGACTGTTTTTACTGGTTCTGTTTTTGCTGACTGTTTATCCCTCATTTGTTTATATTTTGCTTTGAAAAGTACTATTTAATGCTTGTCAATCTATTTTTGGTATACTGAGTATGTTAAATGAAAGAAGTGGGAACAACTGTTTAACTGCAACAATTGTTTTACTATGACAACCACTCTGGATTCAGCACCACCAGTATACTAATTACTGGCCTGATCATCTGGAATCATGTGCACCTGTTTCCTCACTGGTTCAGGCCTTAAGTTAGATGTGCTCTGTTATACTTTAATGATTCATGCGTAGGTCACTGTGTGTCTTAACAAACAAAAAACATTCCTCTGAAACTGGTCAGGTACAGGACTGAAAATGAAAGCCTCTAAATGTACTTCAGAAAGTCTAGAGTCTAGAGTCTAGAGCATAAATGCAAGAAAGTCTGGCCCTTTTAAGCAAAATATGAAGAAACGAAGGGTGGCTCAAGATTTTGCACAGTACAGTAGTATGTGTGTGTGTGTGTGTGTGTGTGTGTGTGTGTGTGTGTGTGTGTGTTCATGAATCACATAAAACACTCAAGAACTCATATTATATGTGTAGTCATAGAAACCAGTTCTACACTTGATACTACCTTATCTCAAGAAAGAAAAATGCTATTTTTATCCTCCTCTGAACTCAAGGAAGTGCAGCAGCAGATATTACTTTTCAGGAATACTACACAGAAATACTGTGCGGCTCTCAAAGGACTTAGTTCAGAATGTGCATTCTACTACAACCCTCTTTTCCCTTAATAGTAAAACGGATTAAATGTTTTAAAAGAATATTCAAGCGTTTTCAGCCTAATACAGTTTCTTTATTGTACCATTTATATCTTCTAGAACCACAGTGGAACATCTTAGCCTGTCCTATCTATCAGCATTTGAAGTGAATTTGGTCTCTTTTTGGATCCTTTGGTTTGAAAGAAAATGCTAAATCTCTGTACTGGCCAATTATAGAGCAGCACAAAAGATTACATAAACATGATATTAAATGTAAAACCTGAATTAGAAACTAAACTGTAAAGTATACAATTGTTTATAATTCTAAAACTATATAATTTGTTTGATGCTCATTTCACATACATTTCCAAGGGGATTTTATGAGAATTAAGCAACTTGTCAGGCTTTCATTTCTTCTCTTTTCAGGCAAATCAGTGCCACAGACAAATCCCTTACTGATGACTTCTGCAAGATTCTCTGGTGCACAGCAAAATTCCTGGTTTTGCCAGTTAGACTCATGGGTCCATACAATGTCCAAAAGGTTTGGAGGTCATCAATCAATTTTTTCATTAAATGTGAAATAAGCCTTTATGTTCTTCCTGGTTAGCATTGCTTTTTATCATGCATCTACCAGTTTTAGTCTAATTTTAATGGTGTAAACCATGAATGCTGACCTTAACTGTAGTGAGTGAGGCCTGCAGTTCTTTTGCTGTGTTCTTGGGGGAATTGTGGTAGGCTGGCCACTTCTGGAAAGATGCACCACTGTTCTAAGTTTTCTCGATTTGGAGATGAAGATTCACTGGAGTCTCAAAGCCTTAAAGATGGCCACTTCTGGGATGACACATCACTGTTCCAAAGTTTCCTCATTCAAAGGAACCTCAAAGTCTTAGTAATGGCTTTGTAACTCTCTCCAGACTGACATATCTCCATCTTTATAACTGTAACTTCATCTCTGAGTGATATAACTGTCTTTCTAAAGACATAAATAACTTCAAAGGAGGAGAAAATGGCTAAAAACACATATGGCCTTCTGGCCAATGTGACACTGCAAGATGAGTGATTAGCATTCCTGTCTCTTCCTATGGTGAGTTTCAAATTAGGAACTCAGGACTAATACACTTTAAAATACATGTGTATAGGTCTGTCTGCTTGGTTTGGATGGATTTGAACCCATAGATATTAGAGACCATTGTGTAAATAATTACAATATTAATAATCATAATAACTGAACTTTATTCCTCACTGTAGGAGGAAGTTCAACTTTCTGTTTTAGTATTTTTTTTTACCTTTTTCCCTTTGAGCAGTTATTTGTATTCTGTGGCTTAATTAGAAAAGCTATTCATTTGCTATCTGGTTAAAAAAGGGCAGTTAGCAGAGGTCAAAAAACGTCATTTAATTGCAGCAGAAAAGCCATGCAACGCCAGAGCAAGAAACGTCTGAAATGCACTTCTGAGGGCTGTAATTAATTCTTCATCCAAAGTCGAGACATAACAAGTCGGGCAAAACCATAATTGGCTTGTTGTGCTGATTGAGGCCTGTAACAACAACAATATCGCTGTGGTTGAGAGTGAGTCATGGAGAGCAAGGGAATGAGCCAAACAGGAAGAGGGGGATGAAAGAGAAAGAGAAAGAGAGAGAGAGAAAGAGAGAGAGAGAGAGAGAGAGAGAGAGAGAGAAAGAGAGAGAGAGAGACATACCGGTGAGATTCTTCAGGCCGAGCTGCCGGAGGCCAAAGAAGCCGTCCCGTCTGTAGTTGAGAAAGATGGCCAAGGCATATCGCCCTTCGTACAGTTTGGTGCCGCGGATGATGCGCAGGTTTTCCAGAGGCAGATAATCGAATTGGTTCAGAGCCACCAGAACATAACCCGTCACCTCCCGGATCGACTGTGGGGGGAGAGTCAGTATTTATTACACGAGACATTGTCCCAAAGACTGTTACAAATAAAGAGGCCAAAAAGAGTTCAGTACTATAGAAGAACCACTTTTTATTACACTTCAGAATCTTCAGTGCCGTTTAAAGCCTTCAGTCAGATCTGTAATTTTTAGCTTCTTTCTTTTAATAGAACCTTCATATTCTGCCAGTATTGCAGTACTGCTCTTCCTTCATCGTTCTGGTGGGAAACAAAAGGGTTAAAGTCTTGAAATGCCCAATGGAAAATTGCCCAATCAGGATTTTCACCATGGTATCTAGACAGACACAGCCAACTGAGCTCTTTCATTGGTCAGAGCTGGATGGAAGGCCTTACACGTAAGATTAACTACGACCATAATTTGTAACGCAACTAGAGATATCGTCCATCGCTTTCCAATGGCATGGGCCAATTTTGTGAGAGAAAACGTCAGATCCAGCCAGGTTCAGGCTGTTAGCTCTATGCCTGGATTCTTTTCTGAAGAAGTCGCTGTACAGAGTGTTATAAATAAAGGTGTTTAATGAACACTTCAATGGAAGGACATTTTTACAATTTCATATTTTTGTCTTAGAATCACATGCCTTACTCAAAAACCATATCATTGCAGGATAATGTGCAGCAATAGTATAAGGTTCATACAGGGAATGTCCATTATGAAGCTAAAAACACCCTTATCCAATGACAGGACAACCCCTGTCCTGGAGGCAGGTGGTGCTGATTAGCTTGATTCACCTGCTTGAATTTTGACTCTGTTTTTTCTTCTTCCTCTTTTTCCCTAATTCATCATCAGTACCACTGATGCAAGGCATGAACTTGTGCTTCGCTCAGGTGATGAGAGCACTATGGGAACTTTGGTTTCTAAGATTACTTTAGAACATTTATGGATCTGCCTCCATGAGTGACAGTCAACTGGCTATGAAACAACTGGAAGCACCTATTTCGGGAGATCCCCTAGGTTTTGTGTGTTCAGTGCAATCAGAGGCCCTGTGTTCCCATCTATATTAGTGACACAGTCTGGACTGTTAAACTACATGATAGACTGATAAACTACTTCTGGACTGATAAACTACTTCCGGACTGATAAACTACACCACTATCATGATAAATATAACAAAAACCAGTAACATATACCCAAACTAAACCTTTAGTTAAAGAACATGCTAGAACCCAATGCTACTGACTTTATTTGAAGATATGTGATGAAAAATAAGACAAATATGAGCTAATAAAGAGTCAAGAAGTCAATAAAGTGCTAAGAATGCTGGGAAGACATTTACTTAGTCCCATTTTGTTGAAGGATGCCATTCATAAGCCTGTATTATACCTACATAAACCTTTCATGACATCTGTCATTAACCTACATTACGTTTTATAAAGCCTTATTCCAACAAGCAACAGCTGTTGAAATAAGGCTTTATATAGGTTTATGTCAGTTGTCATGAAAGACTTAAAAGATGTGCGTCTGCCCAGTCTACACAACATTATACTTTTGAATGCTGCCCTACAGTAGTATTATGTTTTACTGCTGAATGTGTTTTCCTTACTGGAACCAGTTCACACATTTCAACACTATACAGTGTAGGTAACCTCTAGTAAATCCTCGTATATGGTTTCTAATACTGACTGTTCACTGTTATCCATAACCAGCTTTTTGAAGAGGTTTATAACTCAGCTCAAACTTTCCGTCCGAGATGACCGTGGCGGCAGTGATCAGGAGAACTTTAAGACATAATAGTCTGTTAAATGCCAAGCCTTCCCCTGTGATACCCTTATCAATCACTATGACATCCAATCCAGGCTTCAATCCTGGTGTCATTAGCAACCAGCACAGGACAGGTTTATGCCATAGACACACCATGGCTTGTAGGCCTGTCACACAGCTCGCTGATGGAGCTCGTGCACTGACTACTGCCTGAAACAAGGAGGAAAAAGTCCTTTATTCTGCTGATACAGCTGTCACTTGACAGTCAGTTTTACAGTGGGGTCTACAAAGTGAAGATAATCATTATTTCCCATGAAGTAGAAGACACTGAGGATGCTTTGCAGGTGAACATTGTCATAAGAGAGTTATATGCTACATATCAGAAGTAGTGGTGCATCCAGCCAACACCAAGGGGATCTGAGATGCACCAGCTGTAGCCATATAAACTGAGGACTGCCAGAAAGGTCTTCAGCCCACACTGTCATGGGGGCTATCTACGCAGAAGTCATGTAGCTGTCAGCTACCAGTTAGCGAACCTCGTCCTACTTCCAAAACAGACGCGAACTACAATTCCTAGTGTCCCCTACTGACATCACAAACAATGGAGAAAGGTACAGGCCAGCTGGAGTCTGTAATTAGGAAGATTATAGCTTTCAGTCAGTCATATCATTAAGAGCAAAACTGTGGCTGCATCACATCAACATGCCCAAAATAAGTCCCATCTCCATCATAGGTTTTGCTCAAAAGCACAGCTCTCACTGTGCAAGAGCAGTAAAATATATTTTTCTCAATATATTTGCTCAATATTTATTTTCTTAAAAATAAATACAACCTTTGTTGGCTTATTAATAGAATGTCACCTTCTTTTTCAGTTTTTTTTTTCCATTTTTAAGTTAGGTCAAATGTCAAGTTCGAAATAATATAT
>JBBPCZ010077046.1:0-11806 GCA_037974445.1 Brycinus macrolepidotus | reverse complement strand
AGTGACATTCTCAGTCATTCTCAGTCATCTGAGGTTTAACCTGCTCCTCAGTCCTTAGCAGGGATTAAAGTGCAAATAAAAATCAGACAGAAATACGTGCCCTTAGCCTACAAGAATCTTTCCATTTGGGTCATTAACTATCTGTTTACTTTTCAAACTGTTTGTGTGCAACATCTCACGGCTCCGTTCAGCTGCCCGGCCCACAGTGTCCCGGACACCAGCGGCGCAGCGATGCTTTCAGAGCCCGTTTACCCGCTCACTGAGGGTCAGGATTGCTTCTGGATGAGGCCAAACCACATGAAAACGGAACCCAAGACACATTTAAAACAGATAAATCTGATCGTTCACACCACTTCAGGAGGTGGTCTGAGGCGCATTACAGTTCATCTCCTGACACGAGTTTCATTTTAATCCATAACCGACACTGGACGAGCCAGTTAGCTCAGACAGAGCATCAGATTAGTTACGTTTACTTTACTTTCATCCTGTTACGCCGTGTTAGCACACATGTGGCTCATGAATGCAGTGACACAGGAGGACAATTAATCTTAACAGCCATCTTCTTTTAAACACTGGCTGCCTTGCAAAATTGTACTTTTCTTTAGCCTGGCTGACCAGAGACATATTTACTGCCAAGTGGCTAAAATCTGACCAGGATACAATCCAGATACAATCCAGATACAATCCAGTACAGTCCAGATTCAAGTCACATGAAGTGACTAGCTGTAAATATGATCTGTTTAGATGAAAATAAAACATGTAGGCCTGTGTGTATTTAATGCTGAAAATCTGCAGGTTTATTTAAGGCACATCTTTAGAATCATAGGATTGTGTAACTACTGTGTTTTTGTTAGTATGATGTGGTTCTTATTTTCCACAACACTCATCACTGTCAGTAAATCTGATGTGTAACTTCACCAAAAAGAATTGGGGATTTTGTCAAGTTTATAAATGACTCGACTTTCTAAAACAGAGAGTGGGCATGTCTGCCGAGACAGGATTCATTGATTAGCTTTAATACACTGTGGTGCTAAATCATCATCTCTGCTTGTTTCGTTGTTAAACATGTTATGAGGCGAGGGGGCGGGGCCGCTGATCTGGGACAGGTGAGAAGAGCCAGAACTCTTTAATAGCATGGGCTCTCTGGCCAGTATTATTATTAGTGGTGGTTTTGTTTGGCAATTTTGATCTGTCGTGTTGTTTATTTTGTAATAAAGCTCTGGGTGTGTGTTTCCCGGCCAGGGGGCGTCGGCCGTTTCTCAGGCCAGTGTTCACAATATTAATGTTATATTATACAGTCAGTAAATGTATAATTTTAGTTTGTGTCTTTACTAAGTGAGGACCCAGTTTTCCAGGACTCCATTACCCGATCCGTCTCCATGACAACGTACGGAACTGATAGTAGACTACTGTATGACAGCGGACCATAAACTCCTCCCTGACCAACGGAAACCTTTAATCCCTGCTAACGCAAGAGGATCACAGTTACTGAATGTGCGCTTTCAAACGCAATCTTTGTGACTGAAGCTCTTATCATCTGTACCTCAATAATTAACATCTTGAAACAAAATCAAAGTCAGCTGTGTCTGTGTTTTATACGTGCCACAGAGCATGGCAGGATGTTAACTGTATCATGCAGTATCTGTTTAAAAGCATCTACATTCATCGTGTTTCCCCATTTATTCACATCAGGTTTTTCCCATCTGTAGTTTTAGATGGGTGGTACAGTACCTGCCCATTTTGTACTCGTCTGGTTTGTAGCCCAGATGTTTGACGAGCCGTTCCACACCTTCAGCTGCTGTTCCTCTCCAGTTGGGCCACGTGTCTGGACACAGAGGCTTATACCTGTACGAAGCACCAGAGGGAGCAAAAAATGCTGACATAGTCAGGTACTCCTATTTTTAAATTTACAATATTTACGCCTCTATAAAAAGAGTTCACAGTTTACCTTCATCTGTTCTTTTATTTTTTAACAGCTCAGTCTTTGCAGCTAATACTGCTGAAACAATGCATTCAAATGATTCATAAAGCTGTGCTGTCTGTGTTCCTTTCCCATTGTGAATGTTGTACCAACATTACCATTACATTTAAGACATTTTGCAGATGCTCTTATCCAGATGAGGTACAGGGTGCTGGGTAGCCCACAAAGAAAATATGTCCCACACACTAGTCAACCTACACTAAGACTAAGATTCTACCAGAGATTACGTTAGTACTCCACCAGGCCCCTATCCGATCACACACAGAGAGGACACAGAAGAGTTTTTTCACAGTTATTTGTGAAGTTTGTTAGTTAAGTTAGTTTATGACATAAACATGTACTTGTTATTCTCAGTGAGGAGGTGGGTCTTTAGTCATCATTTGAAGGCAGCAGGGAAGGAAAGTTTAGAGAAGAGTCAGGTAGGTAAGACGGGCAGGGACTTTTTTTGTGTTTGTAGGTGACTTTTAAAGTTTTAAATCCAATGCCAGCCACAGGAAAGCAGTGATGGGTCTGCACCAGATGTGCTGCCACATTCTAAATCAACTGCAGAGGCCTGGTAGCCATCAGAGGAAGGCCAGTCAGAAGAGAGTTGCAGTGTCCAGTCTGAATGAGTGTCTGAGTGGTGTCAGTAGTGAGGAATGGAAGAATTCTCCTTCATCTAAGAGAACACCTACATTTTGTGCTTTTCATGTGTGAGTGGTGGCAGCTTTTCCAAAAGTGATAACCAGGCGCAGCCCCTGGAATGGACAGGAGCTCAGTTTTGCTGGGATTTAGCTTCAGGTGAAATTCTGTCTTTTAAGAGAAAATGTTGTTCGGAGATGCAGAGATCTGGGCTGAGATCTGAGAGTCACCAGGAGGAAAGGAGAGGATGAGTGTCACCAGCATTACAGTGGTAGGAGAAACCCTGTGAAGATATAATATTACCAAGAGAGCGAGCGTATAAGGAAAAGAGAAGGGGCCAGGTACTGAACCCTGAGGAACACCAGTGGTAAGTCTTCGTGGGACAAACATAGATCCTCCTCATGACACTTGATAACTGTGACCCTCAAGGTAGGATGCAATCCATTGCCATGCTGAACCGGTGATTCTGAGGTTGGTGAGTGAACCCAGGAGGATCTGATGGTTGACCATAACAAAAGAAAGATCTAGAAGCATTAGAACCAATGATAGTTTAGTCGCTTGGGCTGCTTGAAGCTCTTCAGTGACAGCTAAACGTGAAGTTTCTATAGAATGTGCCGCTTTCAGTCCAGACTGGTTTGGGTCATGAAATGCATTTTGTGCTAGAAATAGGTTGAGTTAGTCATATCTTTCCTTTGGGGAGGAAGGAAAGAAGAGGTACCAGTCTGCAGTTGTTCACATCAGTGAGGTTGAGCGTGATCTTTTTAACACTCGCGTGACTACAGCTGATTTAAAGGAAGTTGGAACATGACCTGTTTTCGTGGAGCCATTGATTATATGTGCAATATAGGGGAGAAGATCCGAAGATATGAAGTTTGGGTGATGGGATTGGATTAAGTGGTGATGTGGTAGATTTGCAGGATGTCAGGAGTTGAAGAGCATCGTGTGTGGAAAGTGGGGTAAAGAAGGTAAGTGGAGGGTGGCTGGCAGGTTGAGAGTAGGAGAGGGATGATGAATGCAGGGAAAATTTGTCTAATCCTGTCATTTTTTTCCTCAAAGAGATGGAACATAGAGCAGAAATAGGATGAGGAGTCTAGAAGATTACTTAATTTGAAGTGTGCGATGATGTATTTTGCTATATTTGCCCAATAGTTTTAGTGCAAAACTAAAGAAGCAAACTTGAGATATGTCTCAGCTAAATGACTACAACTGGGGATGCGCAAAATCGTGTAAATTATATATTTTGTCAAATTATTGCTTTAATATACTCCTGCAGAACATACTGCTTTTCATACTCCACCTTTTGAGGAAGAGCTCGTATCTCCTGCGGTAAGCGAAGCCAGCCCGTCTCACCCTCAGGTGCTCCATTAGCCCGAGGTACTTGACCTGGTGCCTCACCATGACATCATCAAAGCGGTCTGTGGTGTGGGTGAACAAAGTGAGTGAGATAGTGCCGCCACTTTGTAAAACATTCAGCACGCTTATGTTCTCCCAGGCGTGAGGTGAAAGGCTGACCTGGCTGCTTCCCGTCGTTGGGTTTCAGGCAGCGCACGTACCACGGCTCCTTCGACATCAGGATTTCCGTCAGGCCGGACAGGCTGCTTTTAAACTGGGTGGCCACCTATTCGATCCCAGAGCGTTAGCGATCTCTACTGAGTCACCTAATACTCACTTCTAAAGAAAACACATTTACATTGCATGTCAAATGTTTGGGGACACCTTGGCTTCTTGGCTTCTTCTTTCGGGGTAATGTGTTTTGTTTGTTAATTTTCAGTTGAATAACCAGCACATAAAACAGCTATTACTAAATATTTTGGGTTGATTTTACATCACTCAACATTATGTCTATCAAAGTGTCCTCCTTGTTATGCAAAACAGGCTTTGCCTAAATAATGATTTGATACTTTCATTTTGCAAAAAAATATTAAAAAGTATGCACTGAAAACCTTTTGTCTGAAAGGTCTGAAAGCTCATTATTAAAAAGTTTTATGGCCCCAGACTTTTGACAGACAGTGTAAATACGTGTACAAAGGCTCAAAATAACGGTGTTTGTGAGCTTCTAGTCCAGTTTGGAATCTGTAAACCATTTTTACCGTTTCAGGCCTTTTCTTGTTATCTGGCTCCGTGGTGGGGAAGCACTGCTGTATAATGGGGTTTTTAGACTGCCGCATTACCTGAATAAGACAAAAGTCAGTAATGTTCAGATCTAACTTTAAATTTACAGTCTGATTTTAGATCATAGCTTACTCACAAATAACTATGCACAGTTTTGGAACAGTTAATAACAAAAGAATCACATATTGGCAAATAAACTGTTTATTAACAGTGAAAACTCCACAACTTGGGCCCTTACCTCTTTAATGTTCCTGTACAGGAGATCATTATTCTTGTCAAGAAATCCTGATGAAGGAAAGCTCATTATTAAAGTAACTCAAGCAATATCACACTTAAACTCCTGATCAATAGTAAGAAAATCCTGCAGATAAATTTATGAAATCATTCTTACTACCAGTTTATATCCTATGCGTAACCAGTGGCCTGACCGTGTCCGTTTCCTGACTGTTTATGTCTTTGTTTACCTTTTCTATGTGTCTGTGTGCCGTGTGAGTTTGTTGTGATCTTAGTCTCAGTGAGTGTACAGTATATTCCCCTGTGTTTCAGTCTGTGTTGGCGGATTGTCTGTTTATATTTCTGTAAGTACTGTTAACTGTCTTGCCTTGCCTTTGTTTAAACCACTTTGGATTGTATTATGTTTCCATTTATTAAAACTTTTGGGATTTCACACATACATTCTGCCTTAAACCCATTCCATTGTGTAAATTTACAGATTTTAAATGATTAACAGGAAACTATAAATGATGAAAAGAATGATTAAAAAAAGCTCAAAATTAATGTGAAATGGCCGATAAAGCTATATAACATTTTATTAAGCTATATAATAAAATAAACAATTAAATCTAATATCTAATTTCTGTAAACGGTAATTTTTACACGGGAGAGAGAGTGGGAGAGAGACACAGAGAGAGAGTGGGAGAGAGACACAGAGAGACAGTGGCTCAGTGGTTTGTCCTTCAAATCAAGCCAAAGGTCAAAAACTGAATGTGGCATTCAGTTACACTTTGCACTATAGATAAATGCATCTATAGTTGTTTCTGAAATATCTGGAATTTTTAAAATTACAATGTGAAGAAAATAGCCAATAAAATAAAAGTTAGTATGACAAATGATTGCAAACATTTGAATGTTTGTGTGTGTTATATTCAGGTAGACATAAAGGAACGAAGCAGTTTCTCACCGGTCACGCTGTAGGTGACCTCTCCGGCGTAGTGCAGCAGGCGGAAGTCTCCTCGGCCTAACGTCTTCCGGGTCTTTTGGTCAGCTAACTTGTGCCTGCAGATTAAAAACATGCTGAATTTCTTTCAGAATGACACCTGAATGTGAGAAAGGGAGTTTAAAAAGCTTAAAAGCTCAGAAACAGATGTGAAAATGCAGTAACATTCGCCTGAATACAGATGCAGGTACTGGTGTACTGGTGCTGTTAGATCTGAGTGCAGCCTTTGACACAGTTGACGAGAACATTCAGCTGGACAGACCTGAAAACTGGGTTGGGCTCTCAGGTTCGGCCCTTAGTCGGTTCAGGTTGTACTTGGAAGGCAGCGGTTATTTTGTCTTGGCACTTGTGAATTGGAGAAAACCATATGGAGTCCCTCAAGGGTCCATTCTTGGACCTGTCCTGTTCAACTTTCCTCTGGGTCAAATTCTTAAAGAGAATGATGTGTCCAATCCTAACTATGCAGACGACACTCAGATCTATCTAGCTTTCTAACCAAGTGACTTTGGTCCAATAGATTCATTGTGTCAGTGCCTCAATAAAGTACATAAGTGGGTGCATCAAAACTTTCTCTAGATAAAATAAAGTCAAAATGGAGATTATCTTGTTTCGAAATAAAGAGGGAAGATCAATTCTTAGTGTAGAGCACTTAAAACGTCCAACCACGTAAAAAATCTTTGCATGATCATGGATGGAGACCTTAGTTTTGGTGATCACAAGCTATGACAAAGTCAGCATTTTGGCACCTTAAAAACGGCTAAAGTTAAAGACTGTCCAAACAAGACTTAGAGAAACTGATCCACGCCTTCATTTCCTGCAGCAATGACTATTGCAATGCTCTCCTCACTGGGATTCCCTAAAAGTCCATTAGAGCTCCAGCTTATTCAAAATGCTGCTGCCAGAGTTCCAACCAAAACCAGGAAAACCACATCACACCAGTTCTCAGGTCTTTGCACTGATCCCAGTTCGGTACAGAATTAATTTCAAAGCATTACTCTTTGTGTACTCAATGGATTGGGTCCTAAATCCATCTCTGATATGTTTGATGTTTATGATCCTGGTGGGTCTCTCAGATCTGCAGGAGCTGCTCAGCTAGTGGAGAGAAGATCTGAAACTAAACCTGGTGAAATGGTGTTCATCCACTATGCTGCCCAACCAACTGCCCCTCAGAATCAGATCTGCACCGACTGGAGCTTTAAACAGCTGATAAAACTGAACTATGCTTTCTTTTAAATATCTGCTCTTCCATTGCACTTTTAATCTTCTTATATTGATTTTCTATGCATTTTATACTTTTATTTTTTACTTAATAATATTTTATGATTAATATTTTTATTCTATTCCTATAAAGGACATTGAACGACCTTTGTGTCAGATAATGGGCTATATAAATAAACTTGACTTGACTAGATGGCACTGTCTGTGTTTTTGCACTTTTTGTCTCTGGTGTGAAATGGCCTAAGCAGTTCTTTAGTGGTCTTTGATGATGGTTGACATTCAGCATGACGACATTCACAGACCTGCTTGACTAGCACGACTAATGCAGTTTGGCCAGTTTGGTTTTGCTGGTTGACTAGTTGGGAAGAGCTGTTCATTATCATGGTTGACCCGCTGTGGTCCTAGAGGGCTGGTGTCTAGCACAATTGGATAGTTCCACAACCTAACACACCCACTAAACCTGGGAATGAGTAGAACCAGGTGTGTTTGAGCAGGTAAATCACCAAACTGTGCTGGATACCGGCCTCCTAGCACTGGAGCAGGGCACCCCTGAGATAAACTGTCAAAGTCAGGCGGGTCAGCCAGCTCAACCAGAAAGGCTGAGGTTTTCTTACAGGGTCATTATCTGTAAAATGTAGGGATAGAGGAACTATACATGATTTCAATAATAATAATAACGGACATTTTAAGTACTTAATTTGTATTTGTATCTTATGTGTGACTTGCAAAAGATGCACAAATACATAAATGTTTTTAGAGTAATAAATTCTGGGGGCTTTTAATGTAATGTATATAATGTATAGAAATGTAATTGCAACCAGTAAAGGAAGCATAACTATTTCTCATACACATTTTTAAAACTTGCTTACATTTATAGGCTACAGTAAAAATGTTGCAGGCTTTTTAATTTCCTGTCAGTAACACCAAGTAAACTGGATTATATCATACAGACATCCATTACATCAATACAAAGCTGGTGGGTACAGCAGCCTCTGATGCAGATGGGTGTGGAAATCGCCTCCTCTCAACAGGAATGGATGCAAAGTATGCCAATAAAAATGTTGGTAACTGATTGAATGTGAGAAGAAGTTACTGAATGTGAGAAATGTCTTAAGCAACATAATTTAAATAATGTTATGTACTTTTTAAAACCTGTCAAAATCTTGACCAACCAGCCCCAACTGTCAAAAAGTGTCAGAAACCACATACGTTTATTTTGAATTACTCAACAAACTCCCGATCGTCTGCATTTGGGGTAGGGGAAAATGTGTACATTTGATTTTTTAGAAACTATTCTTTTAATGGTAGAAGCTCATTGTATTCAGATGACTTACAAGACAAGGTGTGGATGTCCTGCCAGCTTCTCCTCTAGCTTCTCTAGGAAAGTGATGTCAGTGGCTTCACCTGGACGCAAACACTCATCGTCCTTCATTGGTGGACGTGGTGCAAACCGTACATATGTAAAAGCAAACAGAGAATGTCGCTTGACTTATAAGCAGCTCTAAAGGAGATTCAGCCACTGGATAAAGAATGTGCATTTTTTTATTTCCCATTTCCCCTTTCTCACCAGCACTGAAATGATGCCTCGGTGTTTCTCTTCTACAAGATCACAAATGATCTTGTTGTTGAAGTATGGCACCGGCTCCCACTGTTTCAAACAGATAAGACAAAGAAAATGAGAAAGAAAAAATGCAAACAGGATCAATGTTGATTCTCTCATAGCCCCACAGTAATGTAGCAGAAATTCAGTGAAATAAATGTTAATGTAAGTTTCACCAAAACATTTTGCTGAAAGTTCAGGTATACATGAATCACCTCTATGCCTTCCATTTTGTACTCCTCCTGCTCCGATTTGATGGTGAGCTGAATGAAAAGCTGCTGGAGTTTCTCATTGCAGTAATTTATGCAGAACTGTTCAAAACTGAATAAACACAAAACCAATAGTTGCAAAGGATTTAGGCCAAATCATGTCTAACAAAATGTGTAAGATGCTCAGACATACAGTGGTGCTTGAAAGTTTGTTTTCTAAGACCCAAAATTATCCTAAACAAATGAGACAAAAATATTATACCTGACCCTTAATTGATCAAATATTATATATCTGTGAGTGGCAAAAGTATGTGAAGTCCTGACAATTGGCTTGGAGGAATTTGGGCCCAGTCCTCCATACAGCTTCAGCTCTGGGTGTTTCCTCACATGAACTGCTTTCTTCATGTCCTTTCACAGCATTTCTGTCAGGTTGAGGCAAGTAGCTTTCTGCTTTCAAGCCTCTCATGCACAGCCCTGTAGTGCAAGTGCTCTGGTGGCGGTGGACTCCTGAACACCAGCTTCAGCAGTGAGAGAGGACCCTCGCCTGGGTTAATCTGTGACCTGACTGACCACTACATGCCTTGCTCTTGGAGTGATTTTTGTTGGTCTTCCGTTTGTACAATCTGAATGGATCGAGAGAGTCCAAACTCTCCAGAGATGGTTCTGTAACCTTTTCCAGCCTAATGAGCAACAACTCTTTTTTGTTCTTCCAGATACACTTCTACAGATGCATTGTGAAGGTACACTCACACCTGACTTTCACCCCATTGATTAAATACAAATGACAGTAGTTTCACCTTCAAATTATCTGCTAATCCTAGAGGTTATATATTTTTGCCACTCACTAATATGTAATGTAAATAAATATCAGCGTGTAATGATTTTCTCTCCTTTGTTTGTGTACTCTTTAACAACTCTTAGGACTTGTACGAAAATATGATTGGGATGATGATACTCTTAAACTCAATTTATGAGAAATCTTTTCAGAGCTTTCAATTTGACAAATTGTTTAAAAAACATGATGTGAACTCTGTGAGATGAAAAATACCTGTTTACGTCAAACACTTCAAATCCATAAATGTCAAGAAGGCCAATTACTGTCTTCCTGGCCGAGTCCTGTGAACAGTGATTGGGAAAGTATTCGTAATCATTTAACAATTGGAAAACCAAATTTCATCGTTCAGAGTATAGACTGGAGGAACTTGCCTTGTTTGCTAAAGACTCGTTGGTCTTGTTGATGAGCCAGGCGAATGTGCGGCCATAGATCGCTTTGGCTAGAGCATCCCTGGCATATTTTGCGTGGTCAATGGTGAAGGGACTTAGGACCTATAATTTATTTTAGAGAGAATTGGAAACAAGTCAAGATTAGAGCCTTTAGAAAATATGCAGTTATACGGCCCCAGCAGGGCAAACGGATGGCGATTCAGCAGCATAACTGAAAAGCTTCCCCACACGACTACACTCCTTCTGTTCACGTGTCAGACAGGTTTGCCGCACTCAGTTAAGTGCCCACTGAGAAACCTGTTTAAAATGCTTTGATTATAGATTATTCATTTATTTGATACATGAAATTAGCGACTACATTAGGGGCTCCAACAACACCTACATTATCTGTATACCCGGGAGACAGGGCGCCAGACGATACATGGAATCTGAAGCTGTTACCTAGTCACAGGTATGATAGGACAGTGATTCATGTAGGGGTTAATGACATTTGACTGTGGCAGTCAGAGTTTATTAAGAATAAAGGGGCCTTACACAAAGTTCTGATGAGAATTTAGTTGTTTCCTAGCAAACCTACAAGCACACAGTGATAAAGTAATTATTGTTGATATTAATATCCACTTTGAAAAAGAACATGATCCTCTGAAATCTGCATTTGATATCAAGGATTTGTTTCTTTGCTGGTTTTGCTTGACCTCTGTGTGGCATTCGACACCACTGACCACTCAATTCTTTTAAATAGACTGGGAAACCTGGTCGGAGTCACAGGAACATCCTTATCCTGGTTTAGATCTTACCAGACCGACCGCTATCAGTTTGCAGGTTTGAACAGGGAATCATCAGCACACACTAGTAAAATATGGAATCCCATGAGGTTCTGTCTTAGGACCTATTTTTTTTTTACATTTTTCATGATGTACGGTTTTCCAAAAACATGGGATTAGCTTCCACTGATGACACACAACTTTATATCTTTACCTACCCAGATAATAAACACAGATTAAATAAGAGTGAGGATTGCATAAGGGATACAAAAGACTGGGTGTCACATAACTTTCTCTTGTTCAACTCAGAAAAAACAGAGGTCCTTCTTCTAGGTCCAAAAACCGCCAGAAACAAACCATCAGGTCTAATGCTTGATCTTCCTGGTTCCTCAACTTTTCCAATGTCAGCTGTAAAAAATCTGTGTCATTACTGACCCAAATCATTCAATGCACTTATAGGTAATATTACAAAACTAGCTTTTCTTCATCTACAAAACATTGCTAAGCAAAGAAACGTACTATCCCTACATGATGCAGAAAAATTAGTTCATGCCTTTATTACCTCCAGACTCAATTACTGTAGTGCCCTACTGACAGGCTGCTCTAACAAGAACCTAAATAAGCTTCGGTTAGTCCAGAATGAGGGTGCTGACTCTGCCCTTTCCAGCTAGGCTGCTATAGCGAGGCATGCCAGAGTCTCAGCTTGCACTCTTTACAGTTATAAACTGTAAGATAAGATATACTTTATTTAACCCGAGGGAAATTCTTTTAAGGCTGCCATCCATGACGGTGCCGGAAATTGGACCTCTCCGACCATACATATACACACATCACATTTTGGGGAATAGACAGGTCAGTCGA
>JBBPCZ010077035.1:0-11806 GCA_037974445.1 Brycinus macrolepidotus | reverse complement strand
GATTGTTTGGGACATCTGGAAAAGTGATTGTCCAGAGAAGAAAAGGTGAGCGCTACCATCAGTCCTGTGTCATGCCAGCAGTGAAGCATCCTAAGACCATTCATGTGTGGGGTTGCTTCTCATCCAAAGGAGTGGGCTCACTCACAGTTTTGCCTAAAAACACAACCATGAATGAAGAATGGAATCAAAACATCCTCAGAGAGCAACTTCTCCCAACCATTCAAGAACAGTTTGGTGAAGAACAATGCCTTTTCCAGCATGATGGAGCACCGTGCCATAAGGCAACAGTGATAACTAAGTGGCTCGGGGAACAAAACATCGAAATTTGGGTTCCATGGCCGTTAAACTTCCCAGACCATAATCCCATTGAGAACTTGTGGTTAATCCCCAAGAGGTGGGTGGACAAACAAAAACCCACAAATTCTGTCAAACTGAAAGGCCAACACTGCAATTATTGACTCTTTGCATAAACTTGATGTAGTTGTCAATAAAAGGCGTTGAAATTCATGAAATACTTGTAATTACACTTCAGTACCCCATAGAAACATCTGACAAAAAGATCTAAAAAATACTGAAGCAGCAAACTTTTTGAAAACCAAAATTTGAGTTACTTTTGGCCACGACTGTTGTACCACATTAGTTGTGGCTTTAATTACATGACCTGTTCGATGTTAGCAGGTAAATTCGAAGAACTAACTCAAACTAAATGGCCTGGTACCAAGACAAAGAAAGGAAGTAGCCTATTTAACTATCCCAGAAGGATTACGTCACTGGCCACAGTAAAGCCATTTCTTCAAGTTTAGCTTGCAGAATCTGAGACTTCTGAGCCACTGTGATTTCTCCCATGTGAATATTCAAGCCTATTTAGAGCACATTTCAATTCCAGTGTTCAATTCAGTGTTTACCTGATCTAAACGGTAGTTTGACAGACTGATAAAAATAAATTAAAATTAAAATTAAAATTTACAAATCTACAATCTACTTGATCTTTGTTAGATGAAATTCTTCATATACATCAAAATAAACACAAAATTGAGAAATCACACTTAATAAGATGATTAACAAGTAAGAGCAGATAAAGCAGAGACAGCCACTCAGGTCTAAAGAATAGGTAACTAACAGAAGGTAGCTAAACTCTATCTTTTCCTAATTGTACTACATCAGCTCCTGAGTAGATGCTTTATTATCTTAAGAAATGCATTAATTCATATCTGTTTTCTTCCTTGTGATGAGATAAATAAGCTCACGCAAGATTAATTAACCGCTAAACAAAATTCTGTATATAATTGCAATGGACTTGCATCGTCTTGTTGATATCCCATCTCTGTGAACATATACACCAATATGTCTTCATGCTTGTAATGTTTACAGAGTCATTCAAAGCTGGGACAGTTTGCTCTGTTTGTATTCCATGCAGGGAGTGTATCACGGCACGGTTAGCGTTACTTTTAGACCCCATTAACAAAGCTCAGACTACTTCAGGGGGTGGTCTGAGATGCATTTAGATGCAATTGTTATACCCGTGTAAATAAATCAATCTCTCCAAGTCCCAAAAGTCAAGCAAAATCCCTCCCAAGCAACAGATTTCATCACCCATGAAGAAATGCTGTTTAGTTGTTTCAGCAGCCTCAGCTCTTGTCATATCTCTTCCATCGTCTATCTCAAGGCAAAAAAAGCACAGCATGGGGAGGAAGCAGACCCAAAGATGTGTCCAGCCATTCCCTACTCTACTAACTCTCTTTTCAAGTCTCCATTGGGCCAACAGCAGAAACCTAGAGTCCCTGGTTGGTACCTTAAATTGATAAACCATTGCCTCTATATCATCCATCATTGCAGCAGGCTCTTCTCTGAACAGTGTCAGCACAGCAACCAGGATTCTGTGCTTTTTCAAAAAAAGTTCTGCAGGAATTTAAATCTTCCTGAAGAAATTATGAAGGTATCCTGCAGGAACTGTGCAGGCGTTAGAGTCCTGCAGGTAAGATTTCAGATACACCTACAGGATCACTGCAGGAGTATAACATGTACTGCAGGATACTTAAAAATCACACAGGCTTACAAATATTCCTTCAGAAGTCCTCCACAGTCTGGATACTCTGGTAGGGGATTATTTCAGGTGTAAGTTAATACTTGATTCCTTCAGAATTTACTATGTACATGCATGATACCTTTTCTACAGCAAGAATTAAACCGGTAGGAATTTGACAGGTGGCTTTGGCTGTTTTCCAGTTGTAGCAATCCATGTGTAACTCTTTTTTGCTGTTAATGAATTTCATTCACAAATAAGATTACAGATCAGTACATCTATACAGTATTATTTTAAGTCACTTGAAACATTCTAATTTAACTTGATAACAGACCTATGAACAATTACCATGTTATTGTCTGATGAAAATGGATTCACATTATTTACCAAAATACTGTAGTGTTTTGTATTTTTGTAGCTTAAAATGACTGTAAAATGCTTGTTGTGAAACCTCTATGTTTCTGTTCAGTTTCTGTGTTTCTTCTAGTAGGTTAGGCAAAATCCTTTGCCAATTTACAGAATGTTCTGTCTAGCTGTTTAACCCAAGTTTGGCCCTCACAGTTAGCTTGGCACTTTCAGCCCATGTCAAGTTTTCATCAGTTTCATCAAAAAAAAAATCTCGAAATTGGTGTACAGAATTCTTTTAACAATAATGTTGTTCTCATTAACAACACTGTACAACCTTGTTCACTTAATTAACTGAGTGAGTGTTGGGGATGAAAGGGCACATCAAATAGGCTGACTGAAATATAAAGTATTATATTTTATATTATATAAAAAATTATATTTATTTAAAATATACAAATACAGTAGCATGCCGTGGTTAATCTATTACATAATTTATTTTGATACACTTACAATTAAAGTATTTGGTATGTTATTTTAGAATACATTTAGATGTATCTTTGTCCATCCCTGCTTATGTACATGTAGGATGGTTAGATGTTTGAGCTAGCATACCTGATTTGGGAATCTTCTTACACAGACTTACTTAGGGGACCCTGTGCAAGGCAACCCAGGCATAAACCCCTGGATTTCAAGAATTCAGTCTCATCCACATGCATCTACTTTTTTGATTCTCTCACAGTCTTCAGACATGTGCTTCTTTTCACATGCCTCCTGAGCAGCATTTAAAGATTCTGTCTTGGCACAGGTTTTTACTGAAAATGTGTCTGTTTTTCAAGAGCAAAACTTCTGTAGCAAAACTGTTAGCCTTTTTTACAGACATGCCAGAAATGTCTGTTTCATTTTGACTGGCAGGTGAACAGGCTTCCTGAAGAACAGATCTATTGCAACCTTAGGTTGCCTGTCTGTGTAATTAACTAGGTCTGCAAACCTTGCCCTTCTTCCTTGGCTCTCCTGCATTTCAATCACTCCACTTTTTCCTTATTTTGTAAGACAGTTGGAAAATCATGGCTCTCATGTAGTTAACATCTTGCACAGTGTTTTGGCAACTAATCAAGACAATTGCCCAAGCATTCAAGGTCTTAGCATCCTCTGTCTTGATCTGAGGCCACTTCAAAGCCTTTTCAGTATCAGCCACTGCTATTTTCAGTTCATGATGAAGTAGTATTCTGGCTTCTCAATGGGCCTTCTCAGATCTTACCATTTCTTGTGCCTCTCTACTGGTGTATTGTTCCAGAATGAAGCTGGTCTTTGTCATTTTGTGTTTTGCTATCAATACAATTGTCAATTGTCAAAAGACCTATATGTGAGTAGATCACCAGTGGACACAGGAATGTCTCCTTTGGGTAATAAGGACATATTCTGCTACTGAGCCAGCATTTCAGTTCTCTTGTTTTGATGGTGTATTACTTGGCAGATATCGTTCTCTGCATATATGGGTGTCTGAGAATTATCAGGTGGGGCTCTAGCAGAGTGAGCCTGATGACAAAAATGTGCAGAATGCACAGGTCTTATGTTTTTGCATTATGCTAACCCAGATTTACATGCAGGAATCATGGAGAACATCAACACAGAACACCAACTAGGCATGAGTTTGGTTATCAAAATAGTCATCGTAGAAGTAAAAGATTTCACACTAAACAAAGCTTGCATAATAACCTTGAAGTTTTGTTCACCAAGCCCAGCAGACTTTTAGTGAACTCACAGGCAACTTATATTCAGAGTTAGGCTTTGAAGGATTCACTAATGGCATTATGCTAGCAGTGTCAAAATGCATAAACTACAGACAAAAAAAAGACATAAAATGTTAATGAACTTACATGACAATCTTGTGTCAGACAATCACATTGTTGGCACAATTCGTGGAGATGATGAGGCATAAAACACCAAGAACCCAGAAGGGAAAAGGTTCACTGCAGACCCACAGGGAAGTGTGAGTTATTATACCTATTCTTGAGAGAATGTGGCCATAATTTAGTCCCTAACAGTAAACAGTGTTAGCAAACTCTACATGCATTGTTGATGTGGGCACGAGTTCAGTTTATAGTTTATAATGCAATATGAGGTAGACTCAGATTCGCTTTAGTCAATGAGTGCCGTCTCTTGTAACTCTTACTCCAAGTCCAGTTCCAGAAATGTGGTTAGGGCACAGTGTATATGTATAAAATATATTTTAAAACATCAGAGGTAATTTTATGCTCTTTTCAGTGCACTGCATTATTTGTGCAATAACAGAAAAATGCAGATAATCACTGACTTGCTTACTTGGATAGAATTTGAGGAAGAAAGAAAAATACCATGGTACACCTTCAAATGATGTTTACTGTGATTATTACTTCCATTAAGTATTCAGTAACAGAATCCCATTACAGTTTCATAGGGGTACATTGTTTTTGTTTGTTTTTTTAACTACTTTTTTGAGTAACAACCCCAACATTGTTTATATGAAGACTTTATTTGGATTTTGGGCTTTCTTTGTCCTCTACCTTTGAATTGTGAATCACTCAAAGCTGGATTTCCAAATGTTACTTGGTAATTTCATGTTAGCTTAGCTAACAGATTCTCCTGTCCAGGCTTCCAACACCATATTAAAGGCAACTGACTAGCTGCTGCTACTCACAGATGGCTGAAGGCTCACACAGCCCTTTATCCTTATTGTTTATTCATTTTCTTGACTGTATGTTCAATCCGGTCTTTACTCACTTTTAAGCTTATTCTTAAGTGCCTTATTGCAATGAATTTCAGTTACACTATAGGTAACTGCCCCATTGGAGAGGAGGGGCAGATAGATAGATAGACAGATAGATAGATAGATAGAGAGAGAGAGAGAGAGAGGGAGAGAGAGAGAGAGAGAGAGAGAGAGAGAGAGAAAGAGAGAGGAATAGGTAAACAGTTCACACAGTCTCTTATAGCTGCAGGCAGCAGGCATGAAGCTCAGCTTTTTGAAGAGGTGCCCTATTTCATCTTTGGCCTTCCAGCAAACAGCTATTTTTTTTTTCAGTCCTGTAGAGGACAAGATGAAACTCTGGCATGATCACTTCACTAACCACTGAGGGAGAAGCCAGCTTTGCTATGTTCCCCCAAACTACTGGTTTCAAAGCACAACGAAACGTTTCTGACATTACTCTCACCACAGTATATTTATTCAAGCTTCCTTTAAATTGCTTCACTGTTCATTAATTTCCTCCACCTGCACACCGAACACTCGGTCCTGTTCCATTCGGTCCTGTAATATGAAGCAAGTGATAGATATTATCTGGCAATGACCCTAAACTGATGGAGGAAGCGATTTTAAAAAGGTGATTGTGCAGCATCTCAGAATGACTGCATGAATGCTAGAAAAGATGCTCTTCTCTCACAATGATGTCATGGCACAATTATCAAGATAAGCATACCAGACAAAAAGCATTTGTTCTTAAAAGGCCAAACGTTCCACCACTGTTGTGTCAGTCTTGTGGTGCGTTTCGTGGTGCAAAACTCTTCACAAGAAATACATATTTTATATTTAAACCATGTTAAAAACGCATATTAAACCATGTTAAATAGGCATGGTTACACAGTGAGGAACCTACAGGGAGACACTGAGCACAGTCTAGCTTATGTTAATTAGCAAACAAAAACAGTCCTCATGCAGCATGCTGGAATCGGTGCTGCTTCACAAAAACAGTCCAACATAGAAACAGTTTCAGGAGCCTGGGGTTTAACTCAGTGTTGCTTCAGATGCACAGTAAAACAGAAACAGTTCCAGAAAACCTTTTTGAAGCCCACCATTGAGCAGAGGAGGGAAACCCAGGAAGCACCAGGTCCAGCTGCTTGCCTTTGACATCGAAGAGGGAACCACCAGACATACTGCGTCTAACCACTCTGTTTAAGAGAACACAGACACAACGAGCCATGCAATCCAGTAGCTATGATGGAGAACAGATGCTAGATTCAGGTTTAGGTTTGGTATTCATACCAGTGACAGAGTGAAAAGCAGAACAAGAGCAAACAATCAGGTGAGCAGAAACAACCAAAACAAGAAGGAAAACAGGTGGAGAGGGAAATGCCAGGCTCATCACTCTGGCGAACCGGATGGCTGGGGTCGTGGCACACAAAACACAACCATGACAATATCTGTCAGTATTTTGGCTTTATTTTATCATAATCTTCACATAAACTCTGAAAGTATTGTTGTCATGCTCTTATTTCATTGTTGTGATTTGGAGTATTTAGATAGAAAATTAACCTACCCTTCCTTCAATAGTTGGACGTAGTGCTTGAGCTTAACCACCTGCATAATTAGGAGGTAATAGTGAAAGCAAGTATCTGGTCACGGAGATCTACCACCCTGAATTCAGATCCAACCACCTGTGTTAGACTGTTTTGGAGCTAAACCCCACAAGGCCAACAGGACGAGGAATGGTCACTCCTGCTCTGCCAGGAGTCTGTGTTAAGTATTCAACTGCCAAAAACGTTAATGTCCACCATCTTAGTGCTATCACACTATTATGATTTGTTACACGTGAACACAACACAGCACACAATGTGAACAATGTGAAATTCTTTCTCTGCATTTAACCCATTCACCAAGTGAAGCAGTAAGCATCCAGCGACCCAGCACCCAGGGAGCAGTGTGTGGGGATGGTATCTTGCTCAAGGGTACCTCAGTGGTGCCACCGGCAGTCCTGGGATTTGAATCCACAACCTTTCGATCTCAGGGGCAGCTCCCTAACTACCATTGAGGTTCCCACTGATATTATGTAAAATTTGGCAAATACTAAAAAAATCTAATCCAGATTTGTTAGTTTTTGCAAATCTGTCAAAACTAAATCAAAATCAGCTGCTGAGTTAGTTCTTTCTGTCTTGATGATCCACCATTCAACTCATTTATCTGTTATTAGTGTGAATAGGAGATTAGTGTGAATATGTTAGTAGGCTGAAAGGAGAACATTGTCTAGACTTCAGTCCTTCATAGACAGTACTGATCACCCCCTCCACAGTGTGGTGGACGAACTGAGAAGTATCTTTAACCACAGACTCACCAGCATAAAGTGCTGCACTGAACGCCACAGGAAATCCTTCCTCCCCACTGTCATCAGACTCTACAACTCCTCCCCCTGTCACACATCCACCCATCAGACTCTATAACTTGACCCTCTGTCACACATCCACACAATAATCTGTGCAATAGCCTGTTGCTTCTTGTTGTGTAATTTCTTACCAGGTTAAATAATTATCATTATGTGAAGGACTATGTGCATTATTTTGCTAAAGTGTGCAATAGTCTACCATGTGCAATATTGTGCAATGTTCTTATTGGGTGTTAAAACATTATCATTATGTGCAATATCTTATGTGCAGTTATCTTACTATGTACAATATCACTACTTATGACAATATTACTTACACTACTGATCTCTACTAAGTGCAGTAACGTACTCCAAACTACCATTTGTGTTGGTAGATTTCACTCAACTGTGTTACATATCTATAATATTTTATACTCAGCATTTCTGTATATAGCATGGTGTATTTTCATATTCAAGTTTTTTCTACAGATTTTTAATTTGGATTTTATTTACACTTTAATTTTTATATTGTTCTTGTCTCTGTGTCTCTGTGTGTTTTTGCAGTCATTACATAAGTAATTTCCTCCGGGTTCAATAAAGTTTTCTGATTCTGATTCTGATGCTGATTCTGATACACCTCTGCTTTCAAACAATTCATATGTACTCATCTAAATCAATAACATCCAATAAATCAACCACAATGTCATGAACGACAAAAAAATGAGAGAACCAAATATGCCGCACCAAATACGCCGACCACTGATGACAACAATGTTTTTTTACTTTTTAGTTTTGTCCTTGGATGAACAGAAAATAATATACTTTTTTCCACCAGGGATGGATCTCTTTTTACAAGTGCCCCAGGAACATATTTAGACTGAAGCTGGAGCTTCAAATTCAAACACTGGCATGCTGATAACAAAATGAAGGCTTGAGGCAATAGCAGATAGTGACAGTTGCTAAGCAGTGATTGAAGGGCTTGGAAAATAAGGCAAAGCTAGGCGGAGAGTGTAATGATTTTGATTGGCCATAATACAATGACAGCACTCACAAAAATGCCACTTAATAAATATTATTTCCCTAGATGATTGAGTGAGTCTGTGATGAATTTGGTGGCTGATGTTCACTACTGAACTATGAAACACTATGGTATGTGATGAGAGAGTTGGGTTTGGGGAGCTGTAGCACAGTGGAGGAACAGAGAGACAGAGGAAGTGGGGAGGGAGAGAAAGAGAGAAAGGAACAGAGAGAGAGAGAGAGAGAGAGAGAGAGAGAGAGAGAGAGAGAGAGAGAGCGGTCCACCAGCTTCAGGCAGGTATTAGTCTTCCACCCACCTTGCTGCTGGCTCAGGTTAGAGCTTTAAAACAGATTGAAAATCTTCTTGTGTTGACACCTGAAAGTTTTATTTTTGTGGTAATAAGATGCCTTGGGAAGGCAGAGGGAGGAGGAGAAGTGCCTGAACCAGAGCAAGTGGCATATGCTGCGGAGTTTCTGCACTGGTTACCAAGACAGACTCTCTGTCTAGAGGCAAATACACAGATCAGCCACAATATTACAACCACTGGTAACTGAAGTCAATAGCAGTATCTCAATACAATGGTGCCTGTCACCATTAGGCAGCAAGCGAACAATCAGTTCTATGTTGGAATCTGTTGATATGTTGGAAGCATTGCTGGTCCCTGAAATGGGCAAGCATAAGGATCTGAGCAACTTTGAGAAAGGTCAAATTGTGATGGCTGGCCGATTGGGTCAAAGTGTTCCAAAACAGCAAGTGTCTTGGAGTGTTGAGGTTAGTACCTACCAAACGTGTCCATGGAAGAATAACAGGTGTACCGGCAACAGGGTTGTGGGTGCCTAAGGTCAGTTATCCACATGAGTGAAGGCTAGCCTGTCTGATCCAGTCTCACAGAAGAGATGGTGGCTGTGACAGAAAGATTTCAGAACACACAATGTATCATAGCTTGCTTCGTATGGGGTAGACCGGTCAGAGTGCCCTTGCTGACCCTGCAGCCCAAGTACACCCCTTCATGGCAACGGCATTCCCTAATGGTAGTTGCCTCTTTCAGCAGGGTAATGCGCCTTGCCACACTGAAAAAAAATGTTCAGGAATGGTCTGAGGAGCATGACTCTGCAATATCTACAGAATGTGACAAATTAAGTGTACCCAGACACACTGCAGGGCATAAAACGTTTCATTAGAGAATAGCATTGCTGTGTATTTGGTGTCAAAATAACATCCACATGAATCTTACTTCTTGTACCTCTGCTGACTTGTCTTTTTCCCCATACTACATCCTGTCGCCATCTCTTCCCAGGTAAGCAACACTCACACACCTAGATGTCCACATGATGAAAAGAAAATGTGATTCAACAGACCAGGCTATCTTCTTCCATTGCTACATGGTCCAGTTGGAATGATCATGGGCTCATTGCAGGCGCTTTCGAAGGATCAGCCTGGGCACTCTGACCGGTCTACCCCATTCGCAGTAAGCTATGATGCCCCGTGTGTTCTAACATCATTCTGTCATAGCCATCATTAACTTTTTCAGCAATTTGTACTACAGCAGCTTTTCTGTGTGATCCTACCACATGGACTAACCTAGCTATGGCCTGTTCACCAGCTGTTTTTCCTTGGACCACTTTTGGTAGGCGCTAACTACTGTATACAAGAAACAAACAAGATCTGCCATTTTGGAGGTCTTCTGTCTCGTCTAGCCATCATTTCCCACTTGTGGGACTAATAAAGGTTTATCTTATCTTATCTTATCAATGTGGCCCTTATCAAAGTCACCCATTTTTCCAGCTTCCAACTCATCTGACTATTCACTTGCTGCCTAATATGTCCCCTTAACAGGTGAAGAGTCATTCACTTTACCTATCAGTGGTTTTAATATTGTGGTTAATTGGTGTATTTCCCTATGGTTTAACCTCATTACTCAGCATGTCCACCTTGGACTCTTAGCAAAGCTGAGTAAAATTGTATACAGTGTGATGGAGGGAACTGCAGAAAAGGGACCTGTCACAAGGAAAAGACAGAAAGACAGAGAGAGGGGGGGAAAAGGGATGGACAGCCAGCAGGGCTACACAGTATATCATTCTTTAATGACTAACACAGCATCAGAATTGCAGTAATATGGGTTTTTTTTATTAATGTCAGCATATGAGCAAAAGGCTCAAGGGATTTGTATAAAGTGATTTTTCATCAACATCTAGTGAGAGCAACAGTGGTCGCTTGTTCCAACCATCATCTACCATGTTCCACGAGTGAACATATATGTTGTGTGTGTGTGTGTGTGTTTGTGTGTGTGTGTGTTTGTGTGTGTGTGTGTGTGTGCGCGTGTGCGTGATTTCAGCCTCTCTCTCTCTCTCTCTCTACAACTGCCCATTCTGTCACAGCATGCGAGCAGGTGTATGCAATACTACAGAGTGGTTGAAGAGTTAAACTAGGAAAATGTGTTAATGTTAAAATTAGCAGCATTAGTCATTAATCACATTAACTTTGACAGCTCTTGTAGTAATAAAGCTGCAATACAGCATCCAGTCCATCCCACTTAGCCCTGACCGTTCACACCTTCTAAACATAACTTCCTTTTTTCTCTTTCAAATATCTAAAAAAAAATTGAAGACTCTAAAATTTCACAATGTGACTTTCACCCAATATTGTTCAGCCCTAACATACTGAGAGAAGAAGCTGAAATTTTGTTTGCTGGGTGTACACACTCAAACAAATGGCTTAGTCAGGATAGGCAGCTCAGACAGCTCAGGCCTGTGGGCTTGCTTGGCAGCGATACATGATCAAAGCCTAGGCAGTTCAATTCTAATAGATCTTCTAAACCAACTTCCAGCCCTTATATGAGAGCAGTTGAAAAACATGTTTACTCCACATGCATTGTACGTTGTGTTACCATCTCATATCCAGTCCTTCTAATCTGGCTGGCCCAATCAGTTACATAAAGATGTCAAATCTTATTCATTGCATAAGGATGTTGTACAGTAGCTACTGAAGAAAACTGATCACAGTATTAAAAATCCACCATCATCTTAAACTAATTTTAATTATTGAGTAATTAATTAATGAGAGCAAAATCCTCACAGGCCACTTTATTGAGGACTATAGGCCATTTGTTGATGCACAGTTAGTGTCAGCCATCCTCTAGCCCATCATTTTCTAAATGCAGAGTGACTCTCAGCCGGATATTTTTGGGTAGTGATGTGTAAAAACACCAGTTACACCACTGTGCCTGACACCATCTGTCACGGAGCAGACTAGAGATGAACTGAAACCTCGGTTAGACCAGTGTTGCGTGATGGATGAACCCAATCGCAG
>JBBPCZ010077005.1:0-11808 GCA_037974445.1 Brycinus macrolepidotus | reverse complement strand
CATTGATTTAAAAGGGCAACGAAGGCTATTCTGTCTGGTCAGACATGACAGAAGGTCCATTACGGTAGAAGTCACTGAAATACTGGTTAAAAGAGAAATGTGTCTCAACACATAGTGTTTCGCACCCTGCTGACTATTGGGCTGTGTACCCACAGACCAGCAAGACTGCCCAGGCACTTTCCACCACCAAAGTGCCTACAGTGGGCATGTGAGTCGGACCTAGGAGCAGCCTACACCAGGTATACCCCTTCATGGCAGTTTTATTCCCTGATGAGGCCATTGTTTGGTAATGGTTTGAGGAAGAGTTCAAGGTGTTGACTTGGCCTCCAAATTCCCCAGATCTCAATCCGATCAAAGCATCTGTAGGATGCACTGCAACAAGTCCGATCTGTAGCGGCTCATTTTGCAGCTTACAGGACTTAACGGATCTGCTGCTAATGTCTTGGTGCCAGATACCATAAGGCATCCTCAGAGGTCTTAAAAAGTTCATGCCTTGGTGAGTTAAAGCTGTTTTGGCTGCACACAGAAGGACCAACAATATGTCAGGCAGGTGATCCTAATGTGTTGGCTCATCAGTGTAGATCGTGATTAACAGACTGTCCATTCTCCATGATGCACACTGTCACACATTGCAATACTGAGATGTCACAGTGCATTTTTACACCCCTGTTTTAATGTATATTATTACATGTTTGATTTAGACACCACCTGGTACATACTACAAAACCTGATTGGCTGAAACAAATCCTGATTGGTTGAGAGGTGTTCTACTCATATTGTTATACCTGATGACATGCATTTTTTTAAAACTCCGTATCTGTATCATCGTACTGACCGTAAGTTGCTATGTAACAACAATAATGGTTGCTTTTTTTCTAAGCTAATGAAACACTGCTTTTTTCATGTAAAAAATACTGGGAAAAAAAACATTTATTTGAAATACTTTTTGCACCCCTTCCACACACAAAAAGCATCAATTTATTACTTCAAAAGTCAAACCTGCAATCTTTAAAGACCACTGAAACTATGATTCCGTGGCTCAATCTCATTATGGTGCTGAAAATATAAAAAATATAATGCAAGAAAAAGACAGCCTGAGTATGAACAGCTTTAAATTATTATTTCTTTTATCGAGGGAAAATGTTATACATTAATTGGTCCTTTGTGAAACAGGAATTACCGTGATCTGAAGCTCAAGCACAGCTGGGTTATGCAGGATGAGAAAGATCTGAGGGACAAGAGCAAGTCTACCTCTGAATGGCTTGAAAGAAACAAAATTAAGGTTTTGGAGTTACCTAGTCACAACTATTGGGATTTTGTGGCAAGACCGTATACAGACAGTTTATGCTCTAAAGCTCTCCACTTGGGCTGAATTACAGCAATTCTGCAAAGAAGAGTAGGCCAAAATTCCTCCACAGTGACTAATTATCAGAGACAGGAAGCATCAGTTTATAGGGCTCTTACTTTATCACACATGTGATGTAGGTATTGCAAAATTTCCTTTAATAAATGAAAGAATTATTTTAAAATTCTCCTCTCATGTTATTATACAGTTGGTATGAAATAAAAATATTCATTCTGACAAATATGCGAAAATAGAAAAAATACTTTTTCATGGTACTGTCTAAGCAATTTGGGTGATTTTAGCAACATACAAAGTTCTGTGTGCTGAGTGGTGGTAATAAAGCTGTTACTGTTACCAAGGCCTGGCTTACACTCAACTCTAAACAAGAACCATATGTGAGTGAGACTAGAGCCTTGTAGCGCTTCTTCACAGCACGCAGCTCTCCTTCTCTCTCTCTATCATTCCCTTTTTCTCTGTCCCTTCCCGCCTGCTGCAGGTGCTAATACTGCTCTACGTGGCAGATGTGTTGGTGCAGCTGATGTGGCGCTGTGGTCTGGACCCCGATAATTACTCCATACCCTACCTGACTGCACTGGGAGACCTGCTGGGCACCAGCCTCCTCGCCCTGACGTTCAGAGTAATCTGACCCCAGAGACAGAGACAGAGACAGAGACAGAGAGTCTACTTATTTAGTCAGATCCAGTGACTCCAGTTCTCTTCTAATTCTGATGTGTGTGCATATGTGAGTGAAAGAAGGAAAGAGACAGAGAGGCATTTTGTAAAACAAAAGCACTGGCAGTTAAATGACTTGTCTACAAGAAGTGTCAGACTAAACACTTCAGAAATGAAAGACATTTCCCTAATCACAGACCACTGAATTTTCACTTCCGTGTCCGTCACATCCAATTAAATACCCGCTGTTAAAACATGTGAATGGTGCAGTGCTGCACAGCACGAGGAAGAATATACTGTCCTGAAGCAGTCATGCCTTAGTTAAACAAAGTGCAGAACCTAAGTAATTATTTTTTTTAGTTTTGGCGCTCCAGTCAAATTATGTTTTGTTGATTTACATCATTTACAGAGATCACATGACTGCACATTATAGGGTACAATTACTATTTATTTGCTGAATTTAACATATGGGGTGTGGTAGGCTGTGTTAAGGAATGTTTTATACATTATAAGCCCACACCTCTACTCTTCTGGGAAGGCTTTACAACATTTCTGTGAGGATTTGATTGCATTAAACCATGAAAGAATTCATGAGATCAGCTACTGGTGTTGGGTGATTCTCTTTATCATTCACACCTCTCCAACTCATCCCAAAGGCATTAGGTGGAGCTCCATCCTCTAAAGACCAAAGTCCAAAGCTGGGGGGCTCTATACCCCTCTAACTGATGCTTGGCATTGGGTATGGTGACCTGCTATAGAGGATCTCATTCTATTAGCAGTGCTTTTCTATGGAGATTATACAAGCTGTGTATGTACATATCAGCAATGGTAGCATAGCACTAATTGAACTGGAGTCTGGATACTTTTGGTATCTAAAGTATTTAATCTTTATTTTTTCCGATATGTTAAACTCAGCAAATAAACAGAAACTGAAATTAGCAGGAAAAAAATAATTCAGAAGTGAACAAAGAAGTGTCACATTTGGTGCATTGTTGTGAAGCAAAAATGCATACACAGTCATATGCAAAAGTTTGAACACCCTGGAAAAATGACATTTTTGCTGACTTTCTAAGTGAAGTTTGTTCTTCTCCAAAGACGACAGCACACAGGAGATTCCAGGTGCAAATACTGCATCAACCGTCAAACATTTTTTGTGCATAACAATTAACAATGCACAGATACACAGTTGACCAAGAAACATCTGGCCTAACTGTCCATTTATCATTTCAGATCCATTGTACAAAGACACAGACCCAAAAAAACACAAATGACTTACAGACATCAGAAGCCATTTCCAAGAGTGACCATGGATCACAGCGACGAAGACAATTAAAAAGGGAAATATGAATTATATAACATGGTCTTCACCTTAGATCCGCTGTAAGAGTTTGGATTAAACTAGGTTAGCCAGTAAGGCTCAGTATCAGGCTAAGTTGTGCAAAATAAATGGTTTTATCACTAAAGTATGACTATAGATTTCACTAGTTACAGTCATAAGACGGTCCTGTTCTTATTAGCATGCAGCCTGTTGATGAAGAGTGCAATATTTTACTTCATACAGATAAAAAAAAAAAAAAGTTTAATGATGTGCCTTTTAGCTGATTTGTATACATTAGTGATGTCAGACAAGCCACTCACTGCTGGGCACTGTGATGTATTAACTGTACAAATTAAGTTGCCTGCACTTGCCGTCATAGTCTATGCAAAGGAGGTGATTGAGTTACTGTATATTTTATATGTACAGTGTATTTGTTCTATATGCTGCAAAGTCTTACACCATTTCAGAAGACGTAGTTTTTCACTGTCAACTCACTCAATAAAAACAATGTTAAAAGGTGTTAAGCTTACTGAAGTGATTTTCTAACATTCAGCTCACAAGCCTTTATAATATCAATACAAAGCTCAGCCCTTGCTTGACTGGACCTGTATGTTTTGCTCTTTGAGTTATTATTTCTGCCATCATGTCTGCAGTCTGTCTCAGGTTATATGGTTGTATATAGTTCTAACAGTCCAGCCTTGCCCACACTGACTTCTGCTGAGGCCAATTAAATGTTAAGTCTTTGAACTACTGTTGTACGTGCATCACATAACGCAAGACTTTAGTCCATTTTCTGGCATATTTCTGTTGGCCGATTCATCATGAAATGGTTTTGGTTAAAAGCAGATGTTGATTTAAGTCTAGCTTTACAGGTATGAAGAACAGATGTGGATTACTAAAGCACTGATGTACGTTGCTCTGGATAAGAGCGTCTGCTAAATGTCGTAAACGTAAACGTAAACGTTTTCTAATGCGATCTAAAGGTTTTTTGGGGGCAGCTGGTGGCCTAGTGGTTAGGGCATTCGTACTGTAATCAGAAGGTCATGGGTTTGAATCCCAGGACTGTTAGTGGTGCCTCTGAGGTACCCTTGAGCAAGGTACCGTCCCCACACACTGCTCCCCGGGTGCTGTGTTCCTGGCTGTGAATGGGTTAAATGCAGAGGAAGAATTTCGTGCTGTTCACAGCGTGTGCTGTGGTGTGTTCACATATGACAGAATGGTCACTTTACACTTCCATGGGAAACTATTATTTTCTAGTGGGACCCATTAATCCAGCTCTTTAGGGAGCAGAGTCAAGCCTGAATCTTTATGGTTCTAATGGTCATTTTTCAGCAGAGCCAGCTAGTGGATTTATTACTTAACTAGTCAATTGTTTTCAGTCCCACTACCCTGCACAGTTTCAATAAGTCTATGCCCCAAGACACCTGATTCATCTCATCAGCTAATTATCGTGCACTTCATGATCTGATTCAGGTAGAGAGTGGCTGAAACTCTGCAGGTCAGCGGGTCCCTAGGAATGGGACTGGAAAAAAAACCCCGAATTGTCTGATCTTTGCATCCTTTACCAGACTGCAAAATTAACTATATATGTCCTCTTTCTGCATTCACAGTTCGTGAGAAAAAAAATGAAACAGCCTGCCCCTAATAAGTTTTCAAAACTTCTTTTCACCTTCAAAATACATCATCAGAAGGGGCGCCGCTGTAGGAGGCGAGGAGGCATTTTCACAACGGGTGTAGCCATAATTTACTGAAGTTATGCTTTAATCAGCACTACATATCTACTATCTTCTTATCGACATGTACAAACACAGATGGTTCTACCCCAAAAACAGACACACTCAGGTCAGCTTTGCGTGATTTATTAATCTGATATAATGGAGTTAAATGCTGAGTCTTGTCTGTGAGAATGGCAGCGGTTCTCAAGCTTTAAACTTCATAATAAATAACCGTAATCTTTTTAAAGTGTCCCATGCTCTGGAGTGTAGGGAATGAGGCATAAAATTTCCAAACCCTGTTTTGTCCGAAAGTAATTGTTCTGTATCACAGTTTCTGGCGCCTTAAATCCCAGGTCCTCAAGGCACCGACTGAAAGCAGATAAAGCGTAAAGAGCACTTGAATGAACTCTTAAACTCTCCTCCACACTGTTTTATGTTCAGTCCAGCAAGAGTGGGCTACACACACTGGAGAACACTGAAGGACATTCAGTTTCCACTTAAAGCAGGTGTTCCAGCTCAGGCTGTGTAATTTCTCTGTTTTGAACTCATTTTCCACTGTAAACAAAGAACAGACCCCATATCCTTACGTCTGAAAGGAAAGCATTTAGATCTTCACTAGGCAGCAAGGGACCACTCATGTGTCTCCTCAGTATTGTGACAGTATATAAACTACTCTGTCAGGTCAAAGCACAACATATTATGTGTTCTGTTGACTGAGACTACAACAAAACTGACCTGGCAGTGAACATCAAATGTAGCCTAATCACAAGTCTTCCTGACGCTTCTGGACAATGTTTAAAGATCTTGTACTTTTACCCTCATTATATTTCCCAATTAAAGAGAAATCAAAATTGAGAGCGCATGGGAATTAACCTCCAATTAACCTCCAGCACAGTCCTCACTGAGATGTTTATCACATGGCACAAGTAATTTAACAGTTCCACAACCAAAAGATTTTCAGTCCAGTGATTCTCAAATATAGACAACCCCTCTACCGAGATATTTAGGCCCCCAAAGTATACCAACCAACACAAGTGTTTTTGTCCCCTTTGAACAATAAACAATGGAACACTTTGTGTTACGATCTGTTCAAATTCAATTTCATTGAATCTGTGCTGTGAAAAACCTACATTGCAAATTAAGATTAGAACACAGCATTTATTTTTTTATTCATATTAATACATGCTTTATCTGAATACCCCTTTAAGTAATACATAGTAGTATTAAATATATATAAGTAAATTGACGCAGTGGAGTTTGTATATGTACATACATTAGCATGCCCCCACCTTGATGCTCCTCTGCCCTGGATGTTTCCCTCAGGAATAGTTTCAGACCTGTGAAGAACTGTAATAAATATAAAATAACCCCTTGTAACTTAAAACCCAGAAAAAATGAAGATTTATGATTTATGAGAGGCAAAATCAGCACAATAACCACCAAAAAGATTTTCAATCACAGATTAAAGAACTAAAAAACTTCAAACTCATTGAGCTGTTTTTAAATCTGCTATTTTAAGTTTTGTCCATTCACTGCTATACACTTGTTTTGTGATGAGGTTTTGGCATAAAACATTCTGAATACTTCCAATGCAGAGAGTACTATAAGGCAAGACAGTACTTGGCCAGTATCTAATCATTATTAGTATTATATATATAAGCACTCTGAAGATGTGCAGACCTGCTAGTCATTTTGGTTAGTAAATAAATATATATTTGTGCTGCAGACATCCCAACCCCAGTTACTATCATCATTTGTAAACCCTAATCAACCCAAATTAAAAAAAGAGTTTCTGCCTCTCTTAGTGTTGAGTGGAAGGCAGTAGGCCTCATGTGACCTGCATGTATGCAGGTATGGAGTAGTTGAAGAGTACGAAGTCCATGCGGTACAGGTCGAACAGCCTGCTCTGGAGCTCTGGGCTGATGGTGCTGAAGAAGTCTGCGGCCATGTCTCCGTTGGTGCGTATTCTCCTGTCCGAGCTGGGGAAGGTCACGAGGTCGTCGACTCCGGCCAGACGCAGCAGGTAGGCCGCGTCCTCGTGCAGGGTCTCGTACTTGCCCACCACGTCGTAGCCGAGCAGGCACGGGTGACAGAGCCCGTGCGCGCGCTCCCAATGCTCGTTGAAGGGCTCCTCGCGCCGCGTGGCCGGGTCCACGAGGTAGCGCACGAACTCGGCGAAGGACACGTCATCGCCGTGCTCGAGCGCCTCTGGCTGCGGGTCGGGCCGGTGTCTCCGGATGATGCGCGTGCCGTAGCGCCGGTGGAAGGCCGTGTTGTAGCTGCGCGTGAACTTGTTGCGGTAAGCCGACACGAGCCGCTCGAAGGGCTCGCGCACGAACAGGAACTTGAGGTACGCGCGCAGGCGCCGGTTGATCTCGGGCGCGGAGTACTCGGAGAGCGCGCGCAGGCGGCCCGGCGCGTGCGCCTCATTGGCCGGGATCTGCAGGGGCTCGCGCAGGTCCCCCGAACCGTCCGTGAGCACCAGCAGCACGCGCTTCCAGTTGGTGCACGCCACTTTAGGCACGTAGCAGTACAGCAGGCCGTGGCGGTCGTCCACGATCACGTGCTTCAGGTCGTCCGGGATCAGCACGCGACGCTTGTGCATGTGCGAGCGGCACACGTTCCGCAGGTGCTCGCGCCTGGCCCGGTGCACGGGGGACGGCTCCTGTGCGAGAGAGAGAGATTTATTATAATATAGAGACGCTGATTTTATAATACAGTATGTTTGAAGTACTGTACTGATTAAAAAGTTTTTTGGGGGGGTTGTAGATTCAAAAAATGTTAGGGGGAATATCAATATTTCTTTCTTTCTTTCTTTCTTTATATATATATATATATATATATATATATACCCACAATCTATTATGGTCCATCAGTATACCTTATAAACTGATCATTCAAATGCAGAATAATGTATGTTGTACAATTTGCAGCACATACTACAAGACACCCTTTCTGATTTGTGAATTTAGCACCCAGTGCTGTCACAGGTGTTCAGTTGCGCAACTGACCAATAGAAGGGACAGCATGTGATCCTAAGGTCACCAAGGCCAATGCCAAGCGTAAGCCCCCTAACTTTGGGCTATGGAGCAGTGGAAAAGCTTTCACTAGCGTGAAAGAGCTCGATTCAGTACCTTTGTAATGAGTTGGTGTGCAGTTTGTGATCCAGAACTAATCGTCCAATATCAGTATGTGATCACACTAATGCTCTTGTAGCTGGATGCAATCAAATCCTCATACCAATATTTAGTGTAAAGCCTTCCCAGAGTATAGGTTACCATTGCAGCAAAGGGGATCAGTGCCCATATCCCTGACCTACACTTCACCTGCAGATGAGTTTATTAAAAAGTTTAAAAGGATCATGCCTTTATATATTAAAACCCCCAGCACTGAAAATTCCCTAAACCACATTAACCTGAGGCAAAAACCCAGTGAACTAACTCACTGTGAGAACTGTGTGCTCTGTGTGCATGTGAAATCCCAACGGCAGCATGAGGCTACATTCACTGCATCAGACCAAACTGGCTTCCCTTCCTTTAGCAGAGCTTTTGTAATGCATATGTTTTGGCTCTGTCCGTCATTAGAGGCAGATCTTTCAGCTGGGTATCTTTAGTATCAAGACTTATTCACTTCTTCATTTTGATGATTATAATGTGACAGCTGACTTGCTTGTATTCATAAAATGAACAACAAGTTTAAAACACATTTCCTGGTTCCGTAACAGTCAAGCTAATGTTTAGATAAGTATATGTATGTATGTACACAATGAGTACATGTATGTTTATATGTACAGAGTGGATATATAAATATATGTAAGAACACTGTGGATATATATATATATTCATGCATTCTAATAAAGACCAGCACTGAGAAGTTTTCAATTTACATGTTAAGTCAGATGTGTTTTCCTCTGGGCCTTTTATTTACCATGAGTAGTCATTTACCAGTCTGTCCCAAACTGAGACATTAAAATGATACAGAGACATTTATTCTCTGTCCAGCAGTACACTGTGGTGCAGTAAACTGAAAGCTTTCAGTTAGTTAAACTGTGTCTTGTGGTGACAGCCTTGATTGCTGGTGGTTTTCCCCTATTAGTGTTAAGCCCGTCTTACCCTGTTATAACTTCACTCTAGGCCTGTCTGCGGTAGGGTGGTCTGCAAATTACACAGAATAACAGCAACAACATGAAAACCCCTAGAGTCTGTCATTAGCCCGAGACATGTTTTGTCTTATTGGGTTTGTGGTTTTCCCTGAAGCTGAAGGGTGTAACTCTTCTCTCACACAGGATACTTAAAACACAGTGTTTACATATTTTGTTTACAGGATCAGGATCAGAATCAGAAAAGTACTGAGACTTGAGGAAATTGATTATCCTTGTACACAACCCGCAACATTATTTTTCTTAGCTTCTCGGCAGTGTGGACTCTATCAGACTCAAAAGAATGGCTCTCTTTCTCTCTCTCTGGTGAAATACAGAGACGAGTGGAAAACACACCTCCCTCGTGTGCTGTCTGGTGTGTAGGCACAGATGAGCTTGCTGGTAAAAATATGTTTATTACTCATTACCAAGAAACCTGAGAGCACAGCACAGCTCTATCTCACACAGGCCTGCAGATGCAGCTGTAGAGAGAGCCAGAGAGGGACAAGGGGAGTTGGAGGGGGCCAGGCACTGAGCTCAGAGTGCGTCATATGTTTGGAAAGGAAAAAAGCATAACATTTAAAGTTCTGCTCTGTTATCCCTTTTAAGCGGAGTTATTACTTGATGTTTTGCTATCTTACTCACATTAAATTATGTAATTACATTCCATATGGACAGGTTTGTGCACTTCTGATATTCTGCATGTTTTGGTATCCGGAAATGACATGCACTGAAGGTTGTGGATGACTGAAACAAACAGGATGTGTACCTTTTATGTGTTTAATTACCAAATATTTTTCTTTTATTGCGAATATTGTGAGGTGGAGCCTCTGTGTATTGGACTAGTTTGTCCAGCACATCCCACAGGTGCTCAATCGGCTTAGATCTGGCGAATTTGGAGGTCAAGTAAACACCTTGAACTCTTTGTCATGTTCCTTTAACCATTCCTGAACATTTTTACAGTGTGGTCAGACACATTATCCTACTGAAAGAGGTCACTGCCATCGGGGAATACTGTTTGCATTAAGGGGTCTGTAACAGTGTTTAGGTAGGTGGTCCATGTCCAAGTAACATCCACATGAATGCCAGAACCGAGTGTTTCCCAGCAGAACATTGTCCTGAGCATCACACTCCCTCCACTGGTTTGCTTTCTTCCCATAGTGCATTCTGGTGTATCACTTCTCCAGGTAAGCGACACATACACCCAGCCGCCAACATGACGTAAAAGAAAATGTGTTTAGCAGACTAAGCCATCTTCTTCCACTGCTCCATGGTCCAGTCCCAATTAAAGGCAGGGGTCAGCATGGACATTCTGAGTGGTCTGCATCTACGCAGACCCATATGCTGCAAATTGTGAATCACTGTGTTCTGACACCTTTTTATCACAGTCAGCATTAAAATTTTCAGCAAAATAGCTCTTCTGTGGGACTGGACGGGCTAAACTTCACTCCCCATATGCATGAGCCTTATGTTCCAGTGACCCTGTTGCTGGTTGACTGGTTGTCCTTACTTGGACTTGGACCAAAATACATACACACTTCAGATTTTGTTTTTATTTGTACTCAAGTAGTTTTAAGCTTTACGTAAATGCTTGTCAGTATGAAAAAAATATATATTTCTTTCACTGGCCTGCATAAATAGTGATCTATTCTTTTTCTGATATTCTTTATATAAATATTCTCCTACCCATCATTTGTATTAAGATGGAGAGACTTAAAATACATTAATCACAATTAAAGCAATAAAAATAATGTTTGATACTTATTATTTATTATTGAATAGGTTGTCAATTTAAATGTAAAAAAATGGTGTGAAGCATCGTAAAAATGTGCTTCCACTGACTGTGAACTGAACCAGGCTTTACTGGAAACACACACTGACCCCTGCAGTCTTTGCTTCATTTGTTTAGTCTGCACCTGAGTACGTATAGGTGGGTCCACACCAAACAATGTAGGTGTGAAAGTACTTAAATAACATAAATGTTGTAGCACTGCAGCTACTCTGAAATGTTTTTGAATTTGGTTTCTGTTAACTGGCTTTATTTTTTTAATTTGCCAAATGCCACTTCATTAAAAAGTGTATGACATGTTATTCTCATGCTAAAGATTAGGTTTCCGTACATGTTTTTGTGAGCCAAATTATTAAAGGTTTTTGTCTTCTCACCAGTTTTCATCAGTTAAATAGGGAAAATGCTGTTACAAACAGAATTTTTATTCTCATGAAATCTTAATTTTTTATGTATGAGAAAAGTTGAGGCGATTTTTGACACCTTGAAGCTTTGATAAGCTTTGTTAAACATGATGATGACACCGCTAAAACAGACAACTGCTACAAAAGTCCATCACTGACATAGATAAAACTGTGTACCAGGGCTGTGTGTATGGAGGAGGTGGATGGTCTACCTCACCCCAGAGCTCTAAAAATGAAGTGATCAAACCATGAGCAATCACAAGAGACAGCTTTAGCGTTAATGTGTACACTTTTAATATAGCCTTTTATTTTGATGTGTTTTTATATATACATATGTATATATGTATGTATATACTAGAGCCCGACCGATAAAGGATTTTGAAGGCCGATACCGATACAAATATTTGTTCATTTTAAAATCCGATATTCC
>JBBPCZ010076975.1:0-11808 GCA_037974445.1 Brycinus macrolepidotus | reverse complement strand
CCTTCACTGGAAGTAAGGGGCCACCTGAATTCAGTAATTAAGAGGTGTGTCCTAATACTTTTGTCCATATAGTGTATGTTTTGTTAATCCCATGCACAAGAAAAGTAGGGGAATCACTTTAAACTTGACATACTCTTTAGTTGACTGAAATATCAAGCTGGCTCACAGGAATGACAGCTTATGTCATATATGCAAGACACAACAAATGCCATCATGTAATAATGATATAAAATTATATAAAGTGTGGTTGTTCTGCTTTGAAATCAGTATCCTGCCTGATGCTTTCTTTCTAATTGTTTTTATTTGTTTTAAATAAATAAATAAATAAAAAACTGGTCACAGAAGTGAAAATGTATTGTCAGTTCAGTTTCACAGTTTTCAGTGCGGTGACGTGCTGTAGCGTTGTGGGTCATAAACAGGAAGCTACAACAGAAACCGATGGCACATGTTCCTCCGCTCAGAAATTCCCAAACACAAAAATCTTCCACTGTAATGGCATACTTTGTGTTAATGCACATATGAAAGTGGTTCAAGTGTTTCTGCAACATGTGGCTGACAGGTTTAAATGGAAATTCCATTCATAGTACCAAGTACACTAAATACCCTGCCCAGAAAATGCTCATTTTCTGAGTTATTTCTCAGTTAAAGGGGAATTCCACAGATTTCCCAGAATTTCTGCATGCATTAGTCATTGCAGTATGAACAAAATCACAGCAAAAAGCTGATGCGAAATGCTCCATTCTGGGTAAACATGAAATGTGTTCACAGTGGTGGCGATAGGGAAAAAGATGGCTGAAGTGTTTAATAACCCTATAAGCTACTTCTCATAACTAATATTACGTTAAATAGATAATAATGCGCTACCTGATGCCTGAGACATTTTTTTACATTAGGTTCAAGAAGGTTTTGGTTTAAAACATTTTTGACTCATTTAAGCCAAAGAGGTACATGTAGGTTAGATAACAGTACCCAAATACATATATATATATATATATATATATATATATATATTTGATTTTTTTTTTTCAGATCTATCACTATTTTACCCTTCTTAACACTACATTCAAAAGCAAATAAATACCATTGTAATTGGCAATATTCACATTATAACCACCAAAAACCTTTGTAAAGAAACCTCTGTTCACACCAAAGCGGGGCGAATGGGCTTATTTAACTCGACAGTTATATTATACAGAAAATTACAATACAGAAAAAACAGCGGAATGGAAAGAATGAAAAGAAAAACACCTGCACAGGTTTTCGTAAATTTCTTAATGCTATTCATTAAAACTTTGAGTGGAGTTTAACAAACCGACATTAAGCCTAGACATTTTTTTGCAACACTCATAAACATATCGTCCTTGGTATGAGCAGAGTATATTTTACTTGAATAATCATTTAACAGTTTATTTTTACGAACGATTATTAAAAGCACACATTGAAAATCATTTGACCTGTAGGTGGATTTGATAGAAGTGAGGGATGATAAATGCTGATTTCACATCTGTAGGATACCAGGTATTGCATTTTTACCAAGCTAGTACTTTCACATATATTGTCTTAAATGTAATATGTAATATTGTTTTTCTCACAATAATCTGGCCTTTAATATCTTTCAGTCTTCAGTTTCGGTCTTTAATATCTCCAATAAATGCTAACCAACAAATAAAATATGTTCAGTTGAAAATTTGGGTTCAATGTTTAATGTTGGAGTTGCACCTAAAGTCAATCAGTCCAGCCTATTAGAATTTTCTTTACTTTTGTGTGATAGATGTTAATCAACCAAGCTCAATCAATCAGTCTCAGAAGCTACTTAACACAGTTTTGTGGAGCCAGTTAACAACAGATTTTTTTGAGCAACAATTTTAGTTGTATTCTCCCCTAACAACACAATGCTAGCTACACTGGGATGCTGAAGGCTAGCACATGCTTCCTGCAGATCATGTGGACAAAGTGCCTTTGGAGAGCTCAACACGGTTGTTGGACAACTCTAACTAATCAGCTAGCATCATGCTGGGTGATGGGGAGAGGGAAGGGCAGCCTACCTACCCATTCTTAAACCAGCTGGTGGCCTGGTGTTTAGGGAGTTGCCCCTGTGATCGGAAGGCCGTTGGTTTGAATCCCAGGACTGCCAGTGGCACCACTGAGTAACCCTTGAGCAAGGTACCATCCCCACACACACTTCCCCCCGGGCACTGTGCTGCTGGTTGCCCACTGCTTCACTTGGTGAATGGATTAAATGCAGAGAAAGAATCGTTTACACTGTGCTGTGCTGTGGTGTGTTCATGCATGACCATAAGGGACCACTTTACTTCACTTTATAAAACCATTTGCACCTGATTTTACTTATAAAGCACAATGCCATTTGCCCAGTGTCACTTTGCACATCTTCCTATATAGTTTTTCAGTAAATATTAACAAGATACATAATTGTCTGTGTATATTGTTAATATTTGTTGATTTATCATTCTCTAGTTTATTTATTTTTATTCTTTTTTTAAGCTATCGTCTCAGGGGTGATTCAGGGTTACATTTCACTGCATGTGGTACGTGTATCACTGTGCACATGACAAATAATAAACATCTTGAATCTTTAATGTTCTTTCATTGGCAGGACCAACTCTGTCAGTGGGAGAAGACAGGGTTTAAGTAAATCCAAAGTTAAATTTTTTACAGTACAGCACCATTACCCTTTTCTTTTTTAACCAAATGAGCTTGTAATACACACATAAAATAATGCAGTATTTTGCTTCTAATCAAATTTCAGATGTTTTAATGCATGTGTGCTTAGTTGGGCTGTTACCCTTTAATAAACTGTATTATTAAAAAATAAACATGTGGTGTTCATTTGATGTTCAGTCAAGTTTCCCTCATTTTGCTCTCAAATAGAATGACAACTCAACAACTCAGCATATCTGATTTGAGCAGGACACAATTTCTGCAGCCAGAACAGTAAAAAGTGACATGAAATGTGAAATCTCTCTTTTTTCAATCTGATTCAAGCCACATTTCTAGGATTTCTGGGCAAACACATTAATTCTGGATTCCTGAGGTTTTTTGTCATTAGGGGGTGTCAGTCTTAATGTCAGAATTGGTGCTGGGTGTCACATACAGATTAAAAAAGAAGAGCTGTAGCCTGTATCAGACACTTAGGTGACACATTTTTACTTTGCAGAAGTGGCCTTCAGTAAAGATTTTGAAATTAAAGCCTGTCTCTGAAGATTAATGGCAGAGCCTATTAGCCTTTTATCTAACTTTATCTGCTGATCAGGTCGTCCTGCTCAAATGCCATTATTTATTAATGTCACTTGACAAAACTGCAGCACTGTTGTGACACACAGCATGTTCTTTTGGCTAATTATTGTCATTAAAGAACAGCACACATCACTATCTGAGCTCATAAATGTTACTAGTTGGACGTTTTGCCTTTACCTTTCTAGTCAAGTGTACTCTCTGAGAAATGCAACTACAGTCAGGCCAAACAAGACAGTTTTGGTCACTTGTAATTTAAAATTTGAATACACAGGTCTAAAATTCAGATTTAAGAAACAAAACTGATTTGATCTCCAGTGAGCCTTAGTCAATAAATCGCTGATGCAGGACGTTTGGGTCTTGGACAAACAATAATGTATGTTGTTCACAAGATGAAGTCTCAAAATACAGCACAATTAATTAATGAAGGCTTCATGAATTTTAATGAACATAACAGACCAGGACAGAATCATAGTCGGCTCCTGGGGTGTGGTCCAGTGGCTCTGTAGCCTTCAGCCTTCATGAAAATTGCATCCACCTAAATCTGACAAGGCCTCTGTTCAACAAAGAGAGACGAAGGACTGGAACTGCTGTGAATCAGGCTTTCCTGTTTATGGGAGGGCAATGACAATCAACAAAGGGGTCTCCTTCCTCATCCCGAACAAGGGTATGGGACATGATGCCATGAGGGAAAGGAATACAAGATCATTTGGGTAAGAGTGGGCCTATAAGCAGTTGTTCTCAAAGTGTCACTGCCCGGACAATTTTAGAGCCGAGGCTTTCAAATCTGGGCCTTAATCCAGTTTCTAGGTCTTGAAAAAAGAAAGAAAAGCAGAAAAACTGGATTTTTGCTGTGACTAGTAGGTAGCTACTGACACTGGGTGGCCAATTTGTTCCACAAACAGTTCAATTGCCTAACATTTATTACAAAATCCAGGTCAGCAGGGGTGCTCAAATCTTTTCAGCACAGTTTCATAATTCAAGTTTCATAAATCACCAAACTGTGCTAGACACGAGAGCTGCTCTCCAGAAGCTAGGCTGTGGTCCATGTGGTCTGCATTTCTAGACCACTACATCACTGAAGGCTGTTCCACAGATTCATAATCTGACAGTCTGACAATTTTCAAGGACACTACTGGAGCATCTGTCACGTTCTTCTGTTGCTCATATTTCTTTGTACACAAGTCTGACCCAAGAGACATGCCTGTAGAGTACTATATTACTAGACACTGTTTAAACAGGCTGATAAAGCTGTATGAGTTTAAGAGGTTGTGCCCTGAGAGTAGAGTGTGAATGTACCTGTTTTCAGTGAGCTGGACAGTTCTTAGCTTGCAGAACACCATTGAACTACAAACAAAAGAAAGTTTTAATTGTTAAATTACATTGTTCACATCAGGGTTTCACTTGCCAGCATACTATCATTGACACAGCAGTATTTTTTTCTATCAAAGTTTTCACACCGACCTCCCTGTGATTGTGTGGCAACATAACCTTGGAAAAACGTTTTATTTTGCATTATGTAATACTTCATAGGACTGTGTAACCAAGGACCCACCTTTCTCGGTTGCAGCCTAGCTTTCGGAACAAAGCTCAGCTCTCGAGGACCAGAGTTGAACAACCCTGTGTTAGAGTTTCCCAACACACCTGATGCAACTAGAGAAGATCGTAACTGGGTGAGCTAGAATAGGGAAACAGTACAGCAGTGGTTCTCTATCTTGGTGCCTTGCACCTTTAAGAGCTTCCCCTGCTACCAGTGCACAATATGCCCTTATTTAGATGGTACTCAAGGACCAGGATTTAGAACCACTACATTACAACAGGGGTGTCCAATCTTACTGCAAAGGGCTGGTGTGGGTGCAGGTTTTCAGTCCAATCAAGCAAGATCACTTGATTCTGCTTATTTAGTCAGTTAAGTGTAAAGTGTCCATTTGTCATACATGAACACACCACAGCACAGCACACAGTGTGAACAGCACGGAATTGTTCTCTGCATTTTCTCTACAGTTGGTCTAAAGCTTGAGTTGATCAGTTGATAATATGACGTGCAGCCACACCAACCTTGTAGATAAGATCAGAATTCCTTGCATTACAACATGCAGGTAATTCTAGTACTCCAGAAGTAGGACTGAGAACCACTGTTCTTCTTCAGTCCCACATTAGTTTGATCATTGAAGTGTGGTGTCGCCCTTTGTCACGGTCCTTGTACAGAGATGGTATAGCACATAATCTCTGAGCAGGGACACATGAGTGACACACTGCATCAGGGCTCATCAGTTCTTGAGGGCCGAAGTCCTGCCACTGATGAAATGTGCAAGGCTCTTGTTTTCTGGGACCAAGATTGGAGAACCACTGTTGTAGTGTTTCCCTGTTCTAGCACACCCAGTAACTAACGTCTCTAGTTGCATCACGTGTGTGGGGAAACTAATACAGGGCTGTTCAACTCAGACAGACCTGATTCAACCTAGCAGTTCATTATCAGGTTCAGTAGGTGTGTTGCTGGTGGATCACCAAACTGTGCTGGACGGAACTAATGATCACTGCTCTAAGTGCAAAACATCAGACCAAGGTATGAGTCAGTGTCAGTACATTTTCATCATGTAAACAATGACAGCCTGGTGTTATCCTCTAAAGCAGAGATATTCAAATACGGACCTGTAATTCACTTCTGGTTTTGCAGCCCGTGGAAGGTAATGACACTAAGTTCTCCAATCAGTTAAATTAACAATTCATTTATCTAACAGTGATTACAAAAACATCCAGGACTAGAAACTACATTGTCCAGATTGGAAGATCTATGCTCTAAAGGTTATTATAATGTTGCTCATGTGAACATCCAAAAGTGTTTCAAAGGCAGAAAGTCTGTGTGCGGTTCAGGGGTGTGGCACTTCAGGGGTGTCAAACTGGGTTTCCTCTGGGCCACAGCAATGCAGGCATTATTGTTTTTGCGCTTCAGTTCATGAATACCAGACTGATGAGTTGAATTAGGGACTAAACTGCAGTCGTGGCTCAGAGGGAACTCAGCTTGACACCCCTAGTCTAGTGTATTACCTATGGTAAACTGCATTTCAGCCCATGTATGATGTAACACTATACTACCTATGCAAACTACCTATGCAAAGGTTTCTCCAGGATGCAGGGTGAGCATGGTAGTCAGGGAATCAAAACACAAGGAAATAAAAAGTAAGGCCCTTGAGCGGCACAGAGAAATTTTAATGAGAACTGTCAATAGCAACTCGGAGAACTTGTCCTTGAAGTCTAGTGTTTGATAATTAAAAGTTTTGGGGGGCTTCTTTGATGCAGCCTTGGATGCCTCTTCTGTGGCCTTATAGAATGAATGAGGCACTTTAAAACTTTATCCTTTAATTCAGTGTTGCATGAGTGAGTATGTACAACCTCTATTTTTAAAGTGTGTGTGTGGGTGGGGGGTGTTACTGACCCAGCATTTTAGAACTGCATCGGTAGCGTGTAGCATCTGAACAGACAGAGCCCTACTGGTCATCGACATGCATTATTTTTAGGACTCTCTGTCTCACCAAGTCATGGCCACAACTAAATTATCCTCTTGCCATGCCTTATAAAGTTATGGCCACAAGTTAACTACATCATTTCCATGGCTTACCAAGTCATGGCGTACCACCTAATCATCTTGTTCAGGCACATTACTAAGTTGTGGCCATGATTATTTCGATCCTATTTTGAGCCCATTATGCATTAAGACAGCAAATTTTAAACGCAGAACATCAGGTATTCTAGCATTTTTTTCATTACACCTATGTTTCATGAGATTGTTTCCTTAAAGGGCCCATATCGTACACATTTTATTGTATTTTTCTCTGAGGTCTACCCTGACTGTTTTCGTTTGGTTTTATGTGCCAAAAAGCATTTTTTTTGTTTCTGTACCTTTAAGACTGAAACATGTAAATGTATTGTCTTGTACTGTGTCTCATTCAAGTAGCAGCCTGAGCTGAAACATTCCTAACGTCAGCATGAACTGATGTAGGCAGAGCACAAGAGCATGTGTAAATGTGTTAGTTATCATGACATCATGAAAACACTGAATTAAAAACTGTCTGCTCTTGCACCTTAATTTCCATAAATGGACTGTGTGCACTAAGGAGTGAGGGGATTTAGAAACTTTAACTGTGATTATATGCTAGATTAAACTCTTTTATTCAAAGCATGCCAAAGAAAATCCCAAGTTCCTTTTGCCTTCAATAAAAACATCTAACATTTCTGGACAAACTGAAGCCCTTCCCATGGTAATATGGACTCTTTGCTCTTATCGCCTCTTATTTTCTTTCCTTATGAAATGATGGGGCCAAATCCAGTCTTGATGCAATGTCTGTGGTCTGATTCATTCTGATCTGGATCACCGTGTCCTTGTGATTTATAGTTGCAGAAAATCTTTTGAATATATATATAAGTTGTGCAAGAAAAGCTGTTGAAATACATGAAATGAAGTGTGTAGGTGGGGAGCAGTACATTTGTTTTTGAGTTGGGGAAAAAGATATCCCCCCAGACAAGACCCCTTTTGTTATATTGCCCCGTAAATATATTTTTTTTTTTGTTATATTTTCATCACAGACAGACAGAGTTGTTCACTAGAGTTTCATTACCACATACTAGCTATACTATCCATTGTGATCTTTAGCTGGAATTAGAGACCCCTTGCAGTGGGACAAGGTGACCCCATTAGGATGATTTTTTCTGTGCTGTATTAGCAAAATTGTCTGGTGGTTAACTGTGGGTTTAGGCGTCATCATCCTTCCATTATCTGAACCACTTCTCCTTAACCAGGTCACAGGTGGTACTGGAGCCTGTCACAGCAGTCAAAGGCCAGTGAAACACCCTGGACAGGTCACGAGTCCACTGCAGAGCAAACACGCAGTCAGAAACACTCACAGTCACACCAAGGGGCAATTTAGTATCTCCGATTCGTCTGACATTTAGGCTGCAGGAGTCCATACAGACACGGGGAGAAACTCCACGCAGAAAGGACCTTCAACCAGGGAATTAAACCCAGAACCTTCTTGCTGTGAGCCGACAGCTACCCACTGCACCACCGTCCCACACATTAACATCCTGTACATGCTAAACCCATACACTGATATGGTTTAGCTTTAGAGGTATTTTTTTAAAGGGGGATTATCCCTCTACTTTTCCCTATACACTGTCATTGAATAACTGTTCCTTCCTGTTCAAGCAGAACTAATATCGCAGGAGCAAATACATGCAAATTATCTCATTTTTATGCGTAACAGATGATTTATGAAAGCAAGGAAAACCATCAAACATAAAAATAGCACAGACTCCCAGGTTCATGTGCAGCAGTGATGAGAAAGTGTGTTTATGTGAGATGTGCAGCAGCACGCAGAGCGGCATTAACCGTACTATAAGAGAGGGCAGAGAGACATCAACAGAACAAACCAGAAGAAGGATTTATTAAAGTAAAACAGAGCTCTCTCTTCCAAATCAAATAGCTGTATTTCAAACCCGCTGCCGCTCTTTCAGTGGAGGATCTACAACATGGGTTATAGGCCTGTTACAGGTATTACAGTTCTTACATCCTACAGATAGTTAGTGTAGATAATGCTAACACACTCTCAGGAGAAACATGCAAGCTTCCCTAGACTGACTCTGTGCACACATAGCTGTACATGATGTAAGCAAAGGAGCAACTCAGCCACATGGAGCACGTCAGGTTTGTGCTGTAAGAAAATGAAAATGAGCATCAAATGGACCGAAAAGGACAAGGAAACGATTTATCTGGCAATTAATCATCATCTGCAATGTCATGCTGGTGACAGGGCCAAAATGACATTAATGCAAAATAAGTCCAATAATTAATAAGGATTATGAAAGCTCTTTGAAGAGAATGTTGCTCCGAGAGGAGATGGCTTAGTGAGCGGAACAGTGCAGCAGTATTACTGCGTATGTGTCTGAGGAAATTCCATTGACTGCTGTGATACTACAGCCCCTACCAAAAATGATGTAATCACCACAGATCATCAGAGATGATCATCACAGATAATCGCCTAACTTTTTATTTGATAGCAAATAAACAAATAGGATATGAAACAATAATTTTAGTTTAATAGCTGAACACACTGGCTTCATGAAACAGACCTCACACATTACATTATCTTAATTAACGCCATTTGCTCCAGGTCACCACCCGGGTCTCCAATCGCTGGGGCCCCGTGCCCAAGTGTCCTCGACTGGTTTGGCTGCTTTCGACTCCCCACACGCTCCTCCCCCATCCAGGGGCAACTGCTGTTCAAAAGCTCCAACGAATTTTGTTGTTCCGGTTGTTGTGGATTAGAAACTCTTAAACTACTCCTCACTCAGACTCCAACAAAAAGTACCTCTACTGACTCTTAATTGTACCTCCTATGTTAGCCATAGATAGCTAATCTGTCCAACAGTGATTAAGTTGTACACGAAGGCCTCCTGTTGTTAGTTATCTCCATAGAGACTCTCTTTGTCACTCTATGGGTCAACCGGAGGAGGATGGGTTCGAGTCTTGGTTCCTCCCAAGGTTTCTTCCTCCAGCTTAGGGAGTTTTTCCTCGCCTCCGTCACCTTTGATTTGCTCACTAGGGGCCCAGACCTGGATTCTATAAAGCTGCTTTGTGACAACATTGGTTGTAAAAAGCGCTATATAAATAAAATTGAATTGAAATGAATTGAATATTTAATTGAATATATACAAGAATTATGGAATCACTCAATGTGGAGAAAAACAATACATGCATGTATGTATTTGCAATGCTAAAACAAATACCAACACAAATCTTAAAATGCTAATTAGTCTCCTTTTGTTTTTTGAAAATGAACAACAAAACAAATGAAGAACACAAGGGTGGAAACAGGAGCCACTGTAAGAAACGGGCTGTAAAAATCTAAACTGAATAATGTTAGAGTGGCTTAAGAGAAGTAATCATCAAGTGTGGATGACTGGACGAAAGCGACCTGGATGAAAGAGCTTTTCAATGATGAATCACGATTCTGCATCATCCAAGGAGACGCCACTGAAACTTCCGTTTGGTGCCGTTCTAATGAAACCTAATGACGACTGCCTGAAGAAAAAAAACACCAGCCCCCACTCATTTATGTTTCGTGGCTGCTGATCAGGTAAAGAACCGGGGGAGATGACAGTCATAACTTCAACAGTCGATACACAGGTGTACACTGACATTTTGGACACTTTTCTCATTCCATTGATAGAACAGGTTTGGTGATGAACTCATTTTTCAGGATGATGATGCATCTCACCACAGAACAAAGCGTGTTAGAGCTTTTCTTCAAAAAAGGTTTATCAGCTTAGTGTTATGAGCCGCAAACAGTCTGGATCTCGATCCCGTTAAAAATTTATGGTGAAAAAAAGAAAAGGTCCATGACGAGACATCTTGCAGAGTTGATCTGACTACTGCTATTAGAAAAAGTTAGAACCAGCTTGAGTAAAAATATTGTTCTCAAAGCATTTTTCAGGCCCATGGATAAAGTAGCGTCATTTTTTTTGATGATTCCATTTTTTCCTTTACTTGATCTTGATCACGCACATACATATTTGATATTACCATATTTTTGAGGACATTCCATTGACACATGGAATATTGTATCTGAATAATACTATACCTACACCTAAACCTTAACTTTAAATCCAATGAACCAAAAGGCAATCTCTTTTTCTTCTTGTAGTTTCCCCCCAAAAAACCTAAGATGAAAATAGCATGCTTTCTTGCAAAATGTGCCTGCACATTAATGGACTTTGTCATCATGTGGACACAAAGAGATAAACACCAGCACACACACACACACACACATACCATCTTCTTTCCTTGTGCCTTTAACTCCCTCCCCCCATCACACGCAATAGCAGTGAGTCATTTGTTGCTTCCTCCCTTCACCCTTCGGGTTGACTCACATTTCGTATAAGAGGGTTGACATTTTCACATCACACATCTTGTTGCTTTTATTATGTCTTGATCATTCCTATGAGGGGTTTCAATTGCGAGCGATTCTTTAAAACAGCATCCATCAAGTGGCAACTAGAAGTTATGCTGTTATCCTCACCCACGTTTTCCACCAGGGCTCTTGTGGAACTGAAGGATCTGCGGAATTACAGGTTACACAGGCTGCTCCAGTCACGACTGAAAATATTTTGTAGCCTCTGTTTCAGATCAAATACAAAGTTCATGTTAAAATATTTTAAAACAACATTTAACACCAACAATTAAAATGTATTTATAGTTTGAATACAACTATTTTATTTGATAATGTAAATACAAATACAAATACCAGATGCAATGTACACATCTGACTTCCAGTACAACACGGAGGGCTGCCATCTGCAGATGACTCAGCAATAGTCGGATGTATCAAGGGTGGGGACAACTCGGAATACAGGATGGCTGTGGACAGTTTTGTGGAGTGGTGTGAGCTGAATCAGCTGAAGCTCAACATCCAAAAGACCAAAGAACTGGTGGTGGACTTGCGAAGATCACGATCTCCTGTCACTCCCCTGTCCATTAGGGGGGTGGATGTGGAGATTGTT
>JBBPCZ010076943.1:0-10000 GCA_037974445.1 Brycinus macrolepidotus | reverse complement strand
CCTCAGTGCTCCCTCCCCCCCGACCCCTTGCTGTGCCCTCTTCTTGCGATTGGCTGTTCGCTGGTTGGAATTTCAGCTGGTGAGAACCCTGCTATCCAAATGTGAGTTTCTTCCCCTCCATACAGGAGATCTGTCTTTGGCTCCTCTTGACTTTTTCTCTTGGCCTCTTTGTCTCTTTCCTTCCTTTCATTCTTCATTCGTTTAACTGACAGTTTTCATTAATGCAATGTTAGGAATGAGCCATTAGTTTTCAGTTTATTTATATCATCTCTGTTTAAACAAAACCTCATATCTCTGAAATATGCACAGAAAAAAACTCTTCAAAAGGCCAGTTTCATGGAAAACAGAATTTCTCTTGATAATATTTTTAATAGGTTTGATATAGTATGTACATGTTATTATAATGACATACTTTTGTATGCTTCACTTCTCACTCCATACCTCCATGTCCTTTAAATGCACTCGTTAACTGTTTCAGCCCTTGGACTGTCACTTAATAGCTTGTTAAATATCTAACAATTGTCTGGTGATCCACTTTAGAATTATGATTATATTAGGTGGCTTTTTATAGGTCAGTAGTGATGAACAGAAAATGACATTTTCTGGCTAATAAAGGAACACAAATGGTGAACAAAATGCAAATGTAATAGAATATCGAGTGTATTTTTATCAAATATTAAGTGAGTAACATGCAAATGTAGAAAGTCTAAGTGTTTTTTTGCCCAGACATCGATAGGGCAGCCAGTCCGAGTAGAAGTCATTTACATTTTGTCACAGTAGGAACAAAACCTTGGATCTCCAAAAAGGTAACTTCACAGGAGAAGGAAAAAACATTTTTAACTTAGTTGGTGTGAGGTAGTGTTTTTTAAAATCATGGCTACTGGTGGTTCTTGGGTTCGCTGGTACAATTTCTGTAAGAAAAAAAACAAAGACAAGATTAAGATTTTGTTCCAACAGTAACACGTAATAAGTACTGATGAAGCACTGATCAAACTGATTTTATTTTGCTAAATGCTGTCTGAGGAGAAAAACTGAGAGGTAAGAGTGTGTGTTTTAGTTTTGTGTGTGTGTGAGAGTGTATGAGAGTGTATATGTGTTCGAGAGTCTGTGAGAGAGAAAAAAACCTTTAGAGTGCTTGCGGGGCAGTACTGTGTGGGTGATTATATATGTAGTCAGGACAAATGTTTATATTGCAGTTATATCACTATACATTACAGTAAGTAACACATTAACACATGGTCATATGCAGCCCCAGGGTGTGTGCACTGGTAGTGTGTATTTGCTTCTCGCTGATGTCCTGTGTGTTTGTGTTTCAGGGTGACATAATTGATAACATAGAGGTGAATGTGTCGAAAGCCGTGGATCATATTGCAGTGGCAAAGACTGAAACTAAGAAGGCAGTCAGGTATCAGAGCAAAGCACGGAAGGTATGGAAAACACACACACACCTTTATCACAATAACGCTGTCTGCTTGTCTTGCTGTTTCTTCTCTCTCTCTCTCTCTCTCTCTCTCTCTCTCTCTCTCTCTCTCTCCACACCCTCCTCTTCTTTGCCCCTCCCTCTTTGGCTTGTCACTTGTCAGGGTGGCATGATTGACAGGATTGAGAGCAACATGGACCAATCAGTGGGCTTTGTGGAGCGGGCAGTGGCCGACACTAAAAAAGCAGCAAAATTTCAGCAGGAGGCGCGGCGCGTGAGTGGTCAAAAGTATCTGACCTCCCGCCCCCATTGTCCTGGCCATTCCTCAAATGTTTCCTCATTGTACCTCCTCATACACACACACACACACACACACACACACACACACACACACACACACACATGAACACATATACACAAGTACTAGGGTTGCAAATGTCTGATGTCACAGTTAATTGATTACAGTTTTAGGGAAACAGTTCAGGTAATCAGAAATCTTAAATACACAACAACTCTATTTAATTCTTTTATTTAAGTGGGAGTTTCTACATTAATTACATCGAATATAAAAATGTGACTGAAGGAACTAATTTAGTGGTGTAGAAAAACTTCATTAACATTCTGAAAATAACCAGAGAATTTTATGTGCTTTAGAGAATATTACAACTGTTAAACAGATACTAACTTCACAATGTACTGCCACTGTCAGATCACTGTATCACAATGCATTGACAAAACTTTTACACCCATGATACATACATATAAACATATGTACACTACTAGTCAAAAACAAATTTGCACACCACAGTTTTTTACCACTAATCCATTTATTTCATAAACTGCAGGTTTTTGTTCTTGTTAAACACTGGAAAGTTGTTGAGCGAACGACCATAAATGAAAATATGTCAAATACAACAAGTTTTCTTCATAACATGGAAAGAATCTGTAACAGTTCATGTCTGGCATCTTATTAACTGGTTGTGTGGTGATGCAGAGTCAAATTCTAGACTGTCCTTTAACTCCTTAACTGTTTCATTGCATTGACTGTCACTTGATAGCTTGTTAAATATCTAACACTGGTCTGGTGACCTACATATAATTACATTAAATGGCTTTGTGTAGGTCAGCAGTGATGAACAAAAATATGACTTTCTGGCTAATAAAGTACTCAAATGGTGAACACACTGAACAGAATATTGAGTGTAAATTTAGTAAATATTAAGGGAGTAACATGCAAATGTAGAAAATCTGTGTGTGCAAAAATGTTTCACTGGTATTGTACATATTTTTCCATTTGTTAAATGACATTGGAATTTGAAAACCACTGGAATTTGATCTGAGCAGTGAGGGGTCCATTTAAGAGCAATAATGAGCAATACTCCCCAACATTGTCTGTTACTCCACCATCCTCTTCTGTTAAAACGGCCAGAAACCTGATAAACACCAGTGACCACAGAAGTCTTGTACACTACTCTGCCTCTGATTATTCGCCTGGACTCTCACGCTCAGCGTCAGTGTGAGAAACACACCTCCTTGTGGACCAAGCTTGCAACAGCTTTGCATGGCATAATGCTGATTTAAGATTTTTTATTTGTCACATACTTAGTTAAACAACATGTAGTGAAATGAGCTCCTGAGTCGACCCTTAAGACTGTTCAGTAAAGTTAATGAATAATTGAAATTAAATTAAAGACAAATTTGGAGGGGCTAAACCAAGGTAATAAAAATATGCAGGATAAAAAATATATTCTGAATAAACAAATATTACACACATTACAAACTGAAGCAAGATCTGTACAGTGTACAAAATGTAATAGAGTAAAATAACTGATCAGGCTAAACCAAGGTAATGAAAATATACAGAAAAAAAGTATATTCCAACTAAACAAATATTACATTACAGTCAGAAGCAAAATCTGTACAGTGTGCAAAATGTAATACAGTGAAATATCTGTGCTGTAAAGTGCAGTGTGTTGGTTTGCTGGTTGATTTATAGACTTAAATGACAGACAACGGGGGAGATACAGTGAGTTCAGTTTGTGTTACGAACAGTTAAAGCTGCTGTGTAGTAAATAATAGGTTTAATGATAAACTTTATTTTCCACAGGTTTGTTTAATGGACTCGTATACTTTTATTCTTCCTCTTTTTCCATGTTCATCTCTCTTTTTTTTTTGCTCACTGTGTGAGCATATCCTAATTGTTGATTATGAGACATGTCCAGGTATCTGTGCTTTGTTACTCTGATTGATTAAGCCTTGGTATGAAGTGTGTTCTTGTGTGATAAAGAGTGAGCATATCATTGTATACCAGCTGTGGTTGAAGTGCCAATTAGATGTATTTCTGTTGGCTAAGAGAAACTGGTTATTTTAGTGAGCAGCTGTTTTGGGCAGAAAAACTTTATCCTGTTATGTTGATACTAATACAGTGTGTGTATGTGTGTGTTCACAGAAAATAGTAATTATAGTGTGTGTGGTACTGGTGATCCTTGCCATTATTGCTTTGGTAATCGGTCTGTCTGTAGGACTAACAAAGAGATAAATCACAAATATCACACGGCTGGTGAGTAAAAGTAGGACAAACCCTTGTCTCTAGGGTCTGTGTGTGTGTGTGTGTGTGTGTGTGTGTGTGTGTGTGTGTGTGTGTGTGTGTGTGTGTGTGTGTGTGTGTGTGTTTAAAACGGGATGTGGTAAGCGGCTGGTTATGGTATAGATGGGGGGGGTGTCTGTTTGCTGGACTTTTAATGATCATTTAAGGGTGGGCAATATAAACAAATATAAGACAGTATAATATAAGACATTTCCACAATGAACAATATACATTAAAAAAAAAAAAAATTATGTTGGCAAAAAAATCAGAACATGCAAAATTCACCACTAGCCAAAATGAGCCAATTAATAAAAACAAATCAATAAAATACAATAATGGCTTAATGACCTGACATCCAATCAGCTGTCATAATCTGCATAGCAACAGCATAGCAACATAACTGCACTTGTTGTTGTTGTTTACAGGATCTCTATAATTGGTTTAAGTCTTTCAACTATGCGTGCAGATGTTCAGTACTGATGATAATCATGATGTGCTGAGAAATGAAGTAAATGATCATGATAACTGTAACATATCATGATATTGCCCACCCCTATGGTCATTACTGCATCAGGTGATGGTGGTAGTTTGGGTTTTTCAGGTTTCGTTCTCTCTTTCTGGATTCTGGGATTAGATTCATTCTTGGCTTGGGACAGCATGGGTAGTTGCTTCTGTGATGGTTATACCAGAAACTATAAAGAGAGATCATAACTGAAGTAAGGTCTTAAATGTAGTTATTTTCTTTCACATGGTTATGGTGCTAATAATTCTAATGATTCTACTTGTAATGCTAGTAATATAGCTAATATTTCCATCTTGACCCTCATCTCACTGACCCAACAGTGTTAAAGGAATATTCCATGCCTGTCTCTTGCATTTATAGCACATGGTCAGTTTTCTGTGAAAAGACAAAGAAAATGTGTCTATTTAAAAAAAATGCTTATAATAGACGCTAGTGGAGTAAAACTTTTACATGAATGTATTATGATTCCAGGAAAATATCGTCCATGCTGTGCTATAGATGTAAAAAAAAAAAAAAATACTAGAATATTCCATTAATTTCTACAATATTGCTGAAGAAAAAGACTTCAATACTGAAAGTCTGATATTGCTGATATTGCCCAGGCCTGGTTTATTCATACCTCTTTTCTTTGCTGCTGGTTCTGAAGGTTTGGTTGCTCTAATTCTTTACCTTTGCTTGTTAGATCGAGTGTTATGGAGCCTGACTGGACTTTGTTCCTTGTTTTTTTTTGTCTTTCTCTTGCAGAAAATGATCATACTGGGTGTGGTCATTCTTGTGGTTGTGATCATCATCGTTATCATCATCCTCACGCAGACGCTCTGAGGCCACACCCCCATATGTGTCACCACACCCACTCTGTTCATCTGTCCATCTTGGCCTCCCAGTCCTTCTCTTTCCTCCTCTCTCTCTCTCTCTCTCTCTCTCCCTCTCTCTCCCTCTCTCTCTCTCTCTTCCTCCTGAAAGCCAAGAGTAAGACAGACAAGACAAGATAAACACCTCCCCACTTCCATCTGTGGCTCCGCCCCCTCACCGTCCATGGACTCCGCCTCCCGAGGCCTTTTGAAAATGTGCTTTTAATCAAATAAAGCACCTGCTGCTGGGAAAATTATGAAGGGAATGTGCTTTATGCAAACGGACAAGATCAAAACTGAGATATTTTTTAGAAAAGGAATTTTTGTGGAGTGGAATAGAAAAAGACCTCCACTCACTTGTCTTATTTTTAGTATGCTGTAAAAACAACATACACTAAAGACTTTACTGGCCATTCTTGGAACCTACAAGTGCTCCTACTGTATTTCATAACTTATTTTTTTATTTAAACTTCTGAAACATTTCATTCCTGAACATCCTACCCCATGTCATGAACAATCATTTCGCACACACCTTTTCATTTCACTGTATGGAGTCTGCGGTGTCTGTGAGTCTTTGGAGGATGACCTGCATGTCTTCTTGATTGTTTTAAGGTGCTCTGAATGTGAATGTGTGATTCATGTCGAGTACTTGTTTAAATTTCATTCGTTCCAATGAAACACTGAATTTGGTCCAACAGCACCTTCAGTGCCTTGTTTCAACTGGACTTTGTGTCTGAAGAACCACAGTGCTTTGGTAACTACTATCTGTTTGATCAGTCACCATTAGATACATTTCATAATGAAAATTAATGACATTTCATAACATTTTGAATGCATTTTCAATGTAATCAATGGAAAGCTGGTTAAAAATAATATTAATAAGAACAACTATATAACTGGGCTTGTTTGTCCAGTTGATAGTGCCTTAATGGGTCACGCTAAATCCAGACCCACTAGTAAGACTGATCAAGCAGAACTGAGTTGTTTTTAAAAAATCTTCACTCCTGCCTGTGAAATTTTAATGTTATATGAGGAATAAATGATTATGTATTTTTAAGCACTGATGCATGAATGAATGACTGAATGAGTGAGTAAATTGTTTATAATACTTTGCAAGTAGGGATGGGCATGGTTAGGTTTTTTATTGATATTGGTACTGATATTGATACCTGTCAATACTCTGATTGATACTACAATTCATAATTTGGTGCAAAACGTACCTCACATGAACAGAAGTCAAAAGACAACAGTTCAACAGTTATTTTATTATGACTTTTCTGGAGAAATAACTAGATAAACTGTTTCCCAATTTTCATGTATGTATAATGAGGGAGGAGCAATCGCTACAAATGGGGTGTGGTGATGATGTGCAGAGCGCCGCTCCCGTCCCTCCCACTGATCCAATCCAGTATCGGCCATTTAAAAATGCCAGCTATGTTAGAATGGATTCATGCTGCATAAACACTGATAGTAGCACTGTTTGTCCAATAGCTTATCCATAATTTGGTATTGACCAGTCAGGAACTGGTACCAGTTTAGTACTGGTTCTCGATTCCCCTCTCTAATTGCAAGGAAAATCTCAGCCATCAGCATTTCTAAACCTGTAATGTGTGACAAGCCCCTCTAATGCAGAAATGACTGAAATTAACATTTTGTAATTGCATTACATAAATGGAGAAGAATTCTGATAACGTTCTGACTAATATGCACTTCCAGTCGAAGGTTTTTGCACACCACAGGTTTTTCCACTTATCCATTTACTTCTTAAACTAGATTTTTATTCTTGTTAAGCATCGGAAAGTTGCTGAGCGAACAATTATAAATGAAAATATGTCAAAACAAGTTTGTGAAAGAATCTGTAACAGTGCATGTCTGACATCCTAGTAACTGGTTGTGTGGTGATCCAGAGTCAAATTCTAGACTGTCCTTTAACTTTAAATGCACTCGTTAACTGTTTCATCCCATTGGCTGACACTTAACAGCTTGTTAGATATCTAACACTTGTCTGGTGATCCACAATATGATTATAATTAATTATATTATGTGGCATTTTATAGGTCAGTATTGATGAATAAAAAAATGACATTTTCTGGCTAATAAAGATAATCTAATGGTGAACATACTGAAAATGTATTTGTTAGAAAAGAATATTGAGTGTATTTTTAGTCAATATCAAGTGAGTAACATGCGAATAAATTAAATCTGTGTGTGCAAAAACCTTTGACTGGTAGTGTAGTTTTATATAGTCATAAATTAAACAGTTGAAAAGTTGTTTGACCAGAGGAAGGTAGTAACTGGTGCTCAAGTAAACTTTTCATGGATTTGTACTGTGCTGATTCATTTAAAATGGTAATACTTACATATTACGATTTTCTTTTCAACCGAAAGGTTCCACGAAGAAGTTACACTTAGTAGAAGTTACTCAGTACTTGAGTACTTAAATTTAACCTACGGCTCTTGTACTTCAGCTCAAGTTGTTTCTGGAAAGGTACTTTTACTCAAGTAATTGTAACTGAAGTCACTATACTTTTATTAGTTTTTTTATTACTTTATTTAATTTCCAAGTGATGTTTCATGCATGCCCATGTAGGAAACTCAGGGGATTTAGAACTGGCTATAAGTGAGAGTTCAGAGTAAGGGGTGACCAAGTCTGAAGCTGTTTTGACTGATGGACTAACTGAACTCTCCCGGGAACTTCTCTTGTCCTCGGACAGTGACGAGAGAGGTGTGAGATGTGTATGGATCCCGGCATCACTTAGTGCTTCTATAATTAGCTCTTTGGTTATTTTTTCAAGATCTTTTTTATGGTCGTCCATCCTGTGTCACTGTTCTGATCACTATACACTCTTAGAGCTTATATGTACACACCTACTGTACATACAGTGGGGAGCTGGTAGCCTAGTGGTTAGGGAATTTGCCCTGTGATCAGAAAGTCGTGGGTTCGAATCCCAAGACTGCTAGTGTCACCACTGAAGTTCCCTTGAGCAACGTTCTGTCCCCACACACTGCTCCCCGGGCGCTGTGTTCCTGGCTGCCCGCTGCCTCACTTGGTGAATGGATTAAATGCAGAGAAGAATTTTGTGCTCTTCACACTGTGCTGTGCTGTGTTCATGTAAGACAAAATGGACACTTTACACACAATTTACACTTTATATTTAACTCTAAAATTACCCATCGATGTGTTGACCCTTGAGAAATGCTGAAAAAATAATTTAGTTAAATTCAGTTTGGCTTATGTAAAAGGTATATGTAAAATACATGTAAAATACAATTATGTTTCAACAAATCAATACATCACTGAGCACTAAAGTGTTACATTTCTGCACAACCTGTCAGTTTTAGATCTCTTTTCAGAGTGTATTTAAGATAATATTCCTGTTATGTTATTGTAAATATTCAAAATGTATTTATTCTTTCATTTGAAACCTGGGAATGTATTTTTTAGTTTTTGTCTTATTGAGGCCTGTGGTTTATAATGGACTGCTTTAAGTCACTTACAGAAACACAGGAGCATTATATACTCTTACCTGACTCAGGTAAGTGTGTGAAAGTACTTTTAGTGTTTATCTCTCTCTCTAACACACACACACACACATACACACTTCCCTCTTACGACACCTTTAATCCTTTCTCCTTTCTTTTCCTTTCCTTTCCTTTCCTTCCGAGAAGGAAGTGATGGCCTATGTTTATAGACCTGTGTGGCCTAAACAAAAGTAAATAACAAGAACAGAGTGATTCCCCTGTAATGTTTGCTGCTAATCTTTCTGAACTGCATTTCCTTCTTCCTTGATGCACCATTTTTGTCATCGGCTCTCTCTTTGTGTGTCGTTTTTGTCTTTTCTATCATTTGCTTTTTCTCTCTCTCTGTAGAAAAAAATGATGATCATGTTGTGTTGCATCATTCTGGGGATAGTTGGCTTTTCCTATCTGTATAGCTTCTTCTCGTAAAGGTGTGTATCCAGGTAAAACGTGTGTGTGTGTGTGTATGCGTGTGTGTGTAAAACCCAGCCACTGGAGGAGCACAAGCCAGTGTATTTCTTAGTGGCGGTCCCAAGCTCGGGTAAATGGGGAGGGTTACGTCAGGGAGGGCATCTGGTGTAAAACTTTGCCAAGTCAAATATGTGGACAACCAGAAAATTTCTCATTTCTCGGTCGTGGCCCGGGCCTGTGAGCTTTATTCAATATATAGCCAGTAATCTGCCTGCAGAATCATAAAAACAAGTACTCTTTTTAAAGTGATCCAGTCGTATGCAAAAGTTTGTACACCCCTGATCAAATGAAATGTGGTGGATTTTCAAAGTGAAAAGTACCACGTCCTCTTCAGCAGTGTTTCCCAGCCCTGGACCAGGAGGTACATTGCTCTGAATGTTTCGGTGCATTAACACACCCACAGCAGCTCATTGAGGTGTTTGTAGTAAGCTAATTAGTTAGACCAGGTGTATATGTATAGATGTGTGTGTGTGTGTGTGTGTGTGTGTGTGTATATATATATACATGTGCATGTATGTATATACACATACATGAATCATTATATAGATTTTATGTATCAAAAAGTGTCACATGTATATATCTATTATATATGTATATATAAATAAATAATTTAAAAATAACCATATATA
>JBBPCZ010076904.1:0-11811 GCA_037974445.1 Brycinus macrolepidotus | reverse complement strand
ATATTGACATTGGCGGGCGAAGGGGCCACCGATTCTTTCTCTGCCCAGGGCCACCATGAGCCTAGAGCCGCCCCTGGTGGGGCCACACATCAATACCTCACACTCATAACTACAGCTTACAGTCGCTGAACCAGCCCCTTTTATTTGAAACTCCTCCATTAGCTCCACCTTGTTTTCTCAGCTATATACACGTAAACAGGGAGACAAGACGGCACGGTGTCAGATTATACAGAGTACAAAAAGACACAAATAATCGACATAAATAAACTGTAAATTCTAAACTAGAAGTAAAAAAGTGCAATTTAGTACAAGGTTATTTTTAAAATCTAGAAATTGTGCAAATGTTGCATCAGCAGGTGGAAAGCAAACAATACAGGAATGTAATTGCTTTATATGTGCAAATGATCAGAAGTTGTTCAATACAATTATAAAGTCCACCTAGGAAAATACAGAAACTCTGAGATAGTATTCAAAAACAAGTAACATGGATGTGTTTTTGCATGTAGCTGAATGTGCATCATAAAAAAGTGCTGTGTAAACTGCAAAGGTGGAAAGCTGAGTCAGTTCACAGTTCAGGTGTGTGTGTTGGGGGGGTGAGGGACAGGCAGTGTGTTGAAGAGTCTGATGGCTTGTGGGAAAGAGATTGCAGTTAGAGACTGTAACTCCTCTATTGATCCACAGTTTGTGTTAGACATCATCGAGCCCTTTAGTGGTCCTCCGAGAAGCTCATGGCTAGATTTTTTGGGTGGTGGACCGCTTTCAACATAGCAGCGGCACTGTTTTGATGCTGCATCTGTTTTGATGCTGCCCACACACTACCATGACAGCACTATTGCTGTGCTAAGAATGGGCCACCAAATAACACCTGATCAACAGTCACCTGAGGTCAGATACTGACAAGTAATGAATGGGATAGGTGATAAATTGTGCAGTGCCATTTGAGGGGTTCATTAAATACTGCATTCCTGTAGAAAAAGCTCGATGTGGAGCAAAGCCAGAAAGTGGTGAAATCTTTCCAATCTCAGGGATTGCACCCTCATTAGCACCGTACTCTTATCCATGCCCTTGTAGGGGCTGAGGAAAAGAGCTGACGTCAGATTCAGGGTCATTTACCACCGTCTTCTTGCTACCTTTCTCCATTCCTGTCAGGACGACGGGATCTCCTTCTATAGCCAATGCCAAGTTTGCATTCCTGGACCACTTTAGCAAATTCACTTACCGCCACCAATCACCCCTGTAAGCGGATGGATAAAGACAGAGCAAGAGGAAAGTATAATCTACAGTCTACAGCTTAACCCCTTAAACCCTAAAGGCCTAAAGGTCCATACTTTGATTCTTCACTCGCAAAACGACATAATTCCATTTTAAGTACTACAGTTCACATAAGACATTTAAAAAAGACGGTTTTCAATAAAAGCAATCGTTTCCACCAATCATTACAAAGTTCTAAAGATGAAAACAATTTAAGGTGCTAACGTTTTAACATCTAATTGGCCATTAGTATGATCCAGACTGTTTTTTTGTTTTTGTTACTGTACATTTTAGGCTGATATATGTAAATCAGCTTTATTGCAACTGGCTTCCTTGCAATGCACCTTTATAATTTCAGCACGAGTGAGAGAGGCTAATAGGCTGAATAGGCACGTGTATGCAAATGTATTGATTCTGACATCACAAAACCATTGAATTCACAATGGGCTGTTTTTGAAGCTTAATATCCATATATCAGCTATACTATGAAGTGAATGGGCCATTTTAAAACTTCACATACTAGATCATTTTACTTATAAAAAAAACTTGAGTTCCCTGAGTTATGGACTCTTTAAGATGAATAACTGAGTTCAAGCGGTTAATAAAAGGAGGTCAGGAAAAGGGATTGCGATGAATCTGGAGTTGGCAGCGTTTTGGGGACAGTGAGTACTGAATGTATGTTGGTGTTATCAGTGACGCTGCAGAATGGGGCGGCCTGAAGAGAGCCTGAAAGAACACAGCGTCTCTCTCTCTCTCTCTCTCTCTCTCTCTCTCTCTCTCTCTCTCTCTCAGAATGTCAGCTCTCTCAACCTTGAAAAATCCATCCTCGTTCATCCGTCTTTCCTTCTACGTGCCTATTTCTATCTCTCCCTCATTCTGTCTTCTCTCTCTCTAGCTGTCCTGAACTGCATTCGCTTCCCCTTCATTCCTCTTCCTTTCACTCCTCCGTCATGCTCGGTTGCATTCGTCAAAATGATTCTGGAGGTCATTCTGTCTCTTTTTAATGAGCATTAGCCGGGCCGGGACGGGGAGACTGAATGGGCTGCGTTTAACAGGAAACAAAAGGAACTGGGAGTACATTAGGATTTCAAAAAAAAAAAACAGATTAAAGTACTTATACGCAAAACTAGACAGCTCTAAGCAGAAAATAGAAAGGAGCATATATCAAGAGTATCACAAAAAAGAACTGGGATGCAAATCTTTCTTTAGATTAAAATAAAATACTCTTGCACGTGGTCTTTAAATTTATTAAAAGGGTCCACATCACGAAAAACTGAAGTTTCCTCCCTTTTTTTAAATACAAGGGTTTAATGTAGAATGTAAACATTAGAATTTCAAAAAAACAACCAGATTAAAGTGTTTATACACAAAGAAAGACAGCTCCAAGCAGAAAACAGAATGGAGCATATATATCTAGAGTATCACAAAAAAGAACTGGAATGCAAATCTTTCTTTAGACTGAAATAATATACTCAATGTTACACTCAAACACATGGCCTTTAAACTTATTGAAATGTCCCATATCATAAAATGTTTTTTTCTGATATGGGATCTAAATGTTTTTTGTTAGATAACAGGGTTTAATGTAGAATGTAACATGTTAAAGTTGCAAAAGTGGGCCTCCCCAGTCGGAGGCCTTTTCCTCAGGAGACTGTGAGTTTGATTTTCACTGATGACACTGCCATCTGTCACTGGGAGTCTAAGAGAGCATAAATGGCCAGGTTCTCTCTGAGCGGATGGGCCTCCCTCTCCCCCATCACTCAGTGCAAAGAGAGAGAGCGTGGGCATCTGAAGACGAAACAGAATTGGCAGTAAGTGTTCTCCTCCAGGCACACTGAGCCATTCAGTGGCTTTGTGTTGTGACAGTTCAAAAAGATACAGTGATGCTTCGAAGGAAGCATATGCTGGCCTTCATCCTCCCAGTGCTGCTGATATTGTGTGACTGGGAAACTCCTAGCTAGTGGGTAGAACTGGAAACAAAAAAGACAACAATAACAATATATATTATTTATAAATATAATAATGAATGTAATCATTTAATAATAATTTTAATACATGTAATAATTTAATCATTTCAGATATACTGTCTGTCTAATTGACTGTTTAAATACAAACTTTGCCTTTACCATTTTCTGCCTATTCAGCCTACAGCAGTCGAAATTATAAGGAGCCAATCTGAACACGTACATCAGTCTTAAAGGCACAGTAACCATAACAGACTGTCTCAGTCTAATGGATAAAGAGAAGTTGGAAAATGATTATGTAAAATATAACTGAGTAGGGCTTCCTTCACAAAGCAAGGTGAAAGTAATTAGAAAATGCTGTTCAGGTTGTGTGATGTATCACACTGCCCTTCTGATTAGCTCAGAACTTTAATCAGGTCAACAGCAATCAGCAGCTCAGAATAATTTGAAAGCATCCTTCCTGAGCCCTGCCGTTTACATAGCTGCTGTAGAAGAAACTACAAAAACATGATGAGTAGCGGTAAGATGGGTGGACTCAACCACTTTTGCTGTTGGCCCACCCAAAAGCCTGCCGAATATGTGTTATCAATAACCTTGCATTAGCTAAATGTGTGATATATTCAATATTCTAGTTTGGCCAACAGTCATAACTACAAGAGGCCAGTGGTTTGACCTCGGAAGAGGACTGGAAGCTTGAACACAGCTTTTTCAAAGTAGGGGTCCTAAAACTGGTAATCAGAGAACCATAGATGTTCCAAATTTTTGCTTTGCTTCTACATGCTGCAGGTCAGGGGCGAAATTCTGGACCATCTGGAGGTCTCTGAGGTCTGGTTATAAGTCTGCTATCTCTTTTTGTTTGTTTTGGACTAAACAAAATGTTGCTACTGCGGCAGGATTTTAAGGTGAACTGGAAAATGTGAATCAGGATATGGGGAATAAAAAGCCACCTTGAGCCTTGTTTGCTTTAAAGTGAGGTCACACAAGCTAATGTTATACAACACTGCAGTGCTGTAGCCAAAAAGTGATTTCAGTTGTGTCTGGTTATCAAGGGTCACTCACACCATTATAGCTAGAATGACCCTCATCACTAGAGAAAATGGGACTACTTTAAATGTTTAACGGACCAAGTCAGTGGTGCCTTTATATCAGAAGACCATGACTGGGAGAGCATCCTCAGAGCAGGATGGAGGCTAAATCTAAATTGGTTATTTGACAGATCTGACATCACATACACCCAGTTTAGTCTCTTACAACTCAAATCAGGCACAAAAAATGGATTTAAGAGAACAGAAAAGTCCAACACAAAAAATGGATTTAAGAGAACAGAAAAGTCCAACATCTCTCTTTTTCTGTCAGTTTACAGTAAATTCTTCCTAAACACCATAGATAATAGTAATATAATCATGAAAAGGAACAGACAGAAGCTTTTAACCATCACAATAATCACTATTTATATTACATCACATAAAAATAATGACAACAAACAGTGACTCAATAAATCCAAAAGCATAAATGTCAGAGGAATCAAGAGAGCCTGTTGGATTCAGGTGTTTTTTTGTGATTGGAGCTTTGATTCTGTTGTGTCTTTTGTTTTTTCTGTGTCTGAGGTTGATTCCTAGCGAATGCCTCAGAGTTATAGTTACTATTACTTATTTATGTATTATTTATTGCCCTTGGCACTAGAGTGAAATTCAAGATTTTGTCCCACCCAGGAACTGTCCGAAATGGTAGTCCTGAAAACCTGTACAAACCATACTGTTATCAAGCAAATCCTAAAGATAATGTCTGATCATACTTTGTAAAAGTTTCGGTCTTTAATCGAGCCCCCTCTAACAGTTTTCAGTGTTACCAAATGAAAGACTGCAGATGGATGTTTAACACAGTGGTTAATGGTTATTTTATGCTTAAGACACATTTAATGACAGGCAATCTGAAAATCAGAATTGGATTCTTTACTTTTCTCTAGTCTTATAAGGATTAGTGAGCATAAAACCATCACTCTATCAGCGAGGCTGCGAGAGGAGAAGGTCTGGAAGAGATATAGTGAAATCTTACTTTAAAAGGATGTTGTCACGGTAACTGAAGACTCTGAAGTCAGGCAGGCTTGTACAGGGGAACTTATCTTTATTAACTCTGTCACTTTAGTTGTCTCTGTTTGATTGTAAGATAATTTTTCAGCAATCAGTGGCATCAAACAAACAGTAATTTCATTTTAAAAGACACTGTCTAACCTAATAAAGTGAGAGGCAAACCCTGACACTAAAACTGATACTGCTAATGCTGCTTGGGCTCCTCAAGCAGATCCAGATAAGATAAAGTTATATAATACATGATATCATCATGTCATATCATTTACATAATATGTTGTTAGATATCGCCTTATAATGTTTTTATCAGTGAATGTTTTTGATTGTGGAAACACCAGTCTGCCAGCAATGGTTCATATATATATATATACATATATATATATATATATATATATATATATATGAGAGAGAGAGAGAGAGAGAGAGATGGTAAAGAGTAATTTTGGCAATTTTTACAAAGTGTGCTAGCCATTTTGGAGCGATCATATGCTTTTACTTTCTGAAAAACAAAACCAAAAAGGGGCAAAATATTCCACAGGGAGACTGAGCTGCTGTGAGACTGAGCTAATCAACCATAAAGACATTCCTAATTCCTACCTTCATAACTCATCTTTACCAAGGGTGACAGTCATGTTGGAGTGATTGACTGCTTTGCTGTCTAAAAAAAAAATAATAAGTGACAAAACATTCCACAGGATGGGAATTAAAAAATATCTAGAATTTATGTCAGGTTGATGGATATATTTTGAAAGCTAGATTTGGAATTGTGAAGAAAGGAGGGAACAGCGCACTACAGGAGCACACACTGAGGAAGATACAGCTTCTGGACACTTCTAATGTGATGACTGACCATGAAATATAATGGTCATCAGGCTGGTGTTCAATATTCATGGCGGCTCTTTGGTGTTCTTAATTAATTCCTCTTTTGAATGTGTGAATTTCTCTAAAGTGCATGAATCATCTGAAGCACCTTCAGGAAGTGACTTGAGAGTGATTTATGAGGTTAGTGAAAGAAAAGAAGAGGAAGAATATGATCTATTTCAGTCTGGGGGAAAAAAGGACAACAAAATATCTCGGTCTGCCACCAGTTCTTACTAGGGTTAATCAGAAAATAAACGCATGATAAAATGTTATGTAAATCACGGGGATTTTTTTCATAGGGAATTTTACATGATATTTTCACATATTAATAATTATCGCTGAAGTTATCAGCACGGGACTGGCGTGGGCAAAGCAGTTCCGTCCTTCCAAGAAAACAGTCGCCTTCGTCAGAGCTGGAGAGCAGGCAGCCCCGGGCAAAAGAACACCGGTAGGCATCCTGATCTCTGCTAGAGAGCGGCAGCTGTTGGTGGACCTCGAACAGCGGCTGAAGTTCCTCAGCCACATTGCTGTCACCACCCTTTGACCAGACATTGTCCTTGTGTCTGAGGCCACCAAGCAAGTCGTGCTGTTGGAGCTTACAGTCCCATGGGAAGACCGCTTGGATGAAGCCTTTGAGAGGAAGCTCTCCAAGGATGTGGGACTGGTTGGAGACTGTCAGCAGGCTGGATGGAGACCGAGGTGCCTCCCAGTGGAGGTTGGGTGCAGAGGTTTTGCGGCGCGCTCCTTGGCCAGAGCCCTAAGCAGTCTAGGCATCGAGGGAGACCGAAAGAGGAGAGCCATCTGCAGCACCACCGAAGCGGCAGAGAGGGCCTCAAGATGGCTGTGGCTCAAGAGAGGAGAACCATGGAGTCATGGTAGCCAGTTAGCCATCTTGACACAAGATGGGGTCTGATCAACCCCCGGCTGGGTCACCTGGATGATGTTGAAAGACTCGAAACACCCAGTGATTCCAGGAACATCACTGATGATGTGTCCAGATGCATCAGTAGATGTATTCATACAGCAACATCTCCTTCTCAGCCTTTCTCTCTCTCTCTCTCTCTCTCTCTCTCTCTCTCTCTCTCTCTGTATACACACAATATATTCGGAAACTTGTTTTATTTAACATATTTTCATTTAGAGTTGTTCACCCGACAACTTCCTAAAGCCTAATAAGAATACAAATGTGCAGTTTATGAAATGAATGGATGAGTGATAAAAATGTATGTGTAGAAGTATTTTGAAGTATTTTGAAAATTTGCTATTTAACAAGGATAGATTGCATTAAACAGATATGCTGTTCAGTTCTGCTCTAATGATTATAACTGCAGCCAACAGACCTACAGTCTAACTTCTCTCCTCCGTATAACTAGCAGGGATTTGGGTTTCCAGGCTTGTCCTTACATTTGCAGTGCATCATGACTGGATAGAGTAAGAAGTTGCCCTTTTACTGTAGGAGAGATGGAAGTTGCCCTTTCATGCTGCTCTGAATCTAACTTTCCCATTGCCTAGAAAATGAGTGTACAGGAGCAGCTATAAATATGTTTTGACAAAATAAAGAAAGTAAAGTGCACCGAGTTTTACTATCAACTTCCAGCAATATCCTAAGGAAACGTAACCTGGACAAAAGCTGTCATTTTGTCCATGTACTGTTATATGTAACCAGGTGTGGTACAGAGGCAGGAACCACGTAATCAAGTCTATTTGAGATCACCTAACAACTAGTTTAGGTTTAGGGTAAGAGTAATGATGGTGGCATTGCATTGCAAAGTCTGTGCTGTTATGAAAAGATTATTTTGATCCAGGTTTTGGGATGTAATTATTGTATTTCAGTGAAGCACTGATTCTTCTCTGTAGGAAAAGAGGATTGAAACAGAAGAACATTTAATGCACGCATTTTATTGGTGTGAATACATAAAGGCCTACATGATGTTTGATTACTAGATATGCTAGATTTGTGTAACTGAGTTTAGAACTAAACCAGATACCTTACAGATTCTACAAACAACTGAGCCAGTTCTCAAACTGTGGTATAGTTGTGTGTGTGTGTGTGTGTGTGTGTGTGTGTCTGTCTGTGTGTGTCTGCGTGTGTGTCTGTGTTTCCCAGGGGCTGAGTTATTTTCACTGGAGCAGCAAACGACTGGTCAGGGGCCAACAGCTATATGCTTCAGGAAAGGAAGATGTGGAAGAATCTCTTGGGGCCGTCTATAGCAGCAGGAAGACACAGATTTACCTTCACACCAATTTCTAAACTGTTCACACACACACACTGATCTGTTTGCCCAAGCCTGATCTCACTGCAAGCCGCAATGCATGCACTGTCCTCATTTTTCTCTTCTTTTTTGGACATGTTTGGATGGCCCCATTCTTCAGATTACATGCATTGTTGATTTTCTAAGGGAAAATAAGTAAAAACTTAAATAGGGTGATAACTGTATGTTTCAGTGCACAATTTCTATATATTTGGGTTTAACACGTCGGAAAAAGATAAAACTTAAAACAAAAAGGGGCCCATAACTTTTGCACAGGCCGCCAGCAAATAAACAGTGAACGTCCAGACTGCTCCGAGGTGTGTGCTTTGTATGTGTTCTCATTTTCACCTTATTTCACCAGAGGTACCTAGACTTTTGCACACAGCTGCACCCACAGCATGTAGTCAGACACAAAGGGGAGCTGTGTTTGATGTTGGGCTGTGCATTCACGTGTGATATAACTGTACAGTGTAAAAGGGTATGTGTGTGTGTGTGTGTGTGTGTGAGCCCCCCAGTCACTAGGCTGCCTTCTGCTTCCTCATCTGCCTGTGTTTTCTGGTCGAGGGAAGATGCTGGACTGCACTTGTTAGAGATGGTTCCCTTGACAGCAGCCAGTGGCCTGAGGGACTCTTCCTGGAATCCAGAGTGTACAACAGTCCACCAACTTTGCAAGAATCATTCTCTGCTTTCTTTGTTCTCACAGCAAAATAGGTAAGTAAATAAATAAATAAATAAGGAAAAAAAATGTATTGCTGCTATTTGTGCATTGATCTTTTTATAAATTCATAGCTGGTCTCCTCTGGAGCTGTACATCAATAAGCACCACTCTACAGAAGTTGCCCAGGAACAAACTGCATGACTCTGAAAGTTTTATAGACCAGGAAAAAACCCATTATTATCCAGGGTGGTTGTAACTGTTTAGACTTTGCAGGATTTCAGTTTGACCTTTACAGAGTCCCTCTGGTAACATCCCTTCTTTATAAAATAATGGCCACAACTTACATATGTGTGGGAATGGGATTCCAATGCATAGCCAGACTCAGTAAGACATGGGAACAAGACAATTAGGGCACGGGAATGACTTCATTATCTTGTTCTCAGTAATGGCCATAAATACGTATTATGGTTTAATTATTTTGCTCTCAAGTCTTGCTGAGTCGTGTCTATGCAATAGGATACTATTCTTATGCCTTAGTAAATTATTTTTCTAAAGAAGGAATGTCACTAATGGAGGTCTGTAGACCTTTCCATCATGGCTGTGGTCACTGTTGAGAGACAGTTGTTTTGATGGTGTTTTGGGCATGTCAGTTGTTTTCTCTCATTGGTTATGTCAATGGTTAAGACATCCAAATAAGCTTCCTGGACAAATAGTTATTCAACTTTCTTAAACAGGTGAGATACAGTGAGGTAGAGAGGCAGGTGAGGTACCGTGAGGTAGCGAGGCAGGTGAGGTACAGTGAGGTAGAGCGGCAGGTGAGATACAGTGAGATAGTGAGGTATAGAGGCGAGTGAGGTACAGAGAGGTAGAGAGTTCAGTTTGTGTTTTAATGAACAGTTAAAGTTGTGTGTCATGTCCTGGTTAAGAGTCTCATGTTCTGAGGATGGAAGCTCCTCCTCAGTTCTCCTCTCTGTTCTGGCATAGGTCCTAAAGATGTACCTGTGAGATGTTCCACCCTGGAGACAGCCTTTGTACCCAAAAAAGTACCGTTTAGTACCTTGTTTTCTGAGAGTGTAATGAAAAAAGTGTGTGTGTGTGTGTGTGTGTTGGAGAGGGGGTCTGGGATGGGGGAGCTACTTTTAAAGCATATCAACAAAGATCTACTCATTTAGGAAATCTTTCTGCTGATTTATCCCCCCACAGCTTACAGCCATCCTTAAAATACAGACAGTACAAAGTGATGCATGTAATCCCTCCTCTGTTAATCGATGCGGCCTCCGAAACTGGGAAGATAAACACAAAATTTAGATTCACTTTGTTCTGTAGTTTCACTTGCAAGTAAACAGGCATGTAAGAAAAAAACTGTGGGTTTAGTGGGCCATGATGATGACTGAGTGGGGCATTGACTCATTAAACAACCCCCTAATACCAGGCCTGCACCTGGCTCTTGTTCATTTTAGCCCACTCTTACACAAACTTTGTGCTTTATATCTGAAGAGAGTACAATTATCGCAAGCTACGTGGATTCAAATCTGTGTGCGACTGCTTAAACAGACATAATGGACCTCAATCTCAATGTGGAACAGCAGGTGAAAAGCTAAAATAGGCACGAACTCTAGCTGAAATTATCACCCAGTTTGTGGAAGAGTGGGCTAAAATGGGCCGGGACTCTCTCATGAGACTATATAACCCTTACCTGACAGGACTGATTCAGTTAGTAGGGCATGAGGACATGTAACCAGATTTTACAGAAGAACTGATGAATGCGACTAATTTTTCATCCAGTGAGCTAACACCATTTACCCACAACATTAAAACCACTTACTGGCGAATAATATTGATTTGCTTGTTACAGTGGCCACTGTCAAGAGGTGGGAAATATTAGACAGCAAGTGAAGCGTCACTTCTTGAAATTGATGTGTTGGATGCAAAAAAATGGGTGTAAAGATCTGAATGAACTAAATTGTGATGACTGGATCAGAGCAGCTCCAAAACAGCAGGTCTTGTGGGGGGTTCCTGGTATGCAGTGTTCCTGCACATCCACATGGACATCCAAGGCTCATTGATGGGAGCGAAGGCTAGCCCGTCTTGTCTGATCCCACAGAAGAACTACTGCAGTAGTCCCACTGAGCATCTGTGGGATGTGCTGGACAAACTCTAATCCACAGAGGCCCCAGCTCACAACTTACAGGACTTAAATGATCTGCTGCTAACATCCCAAACACCACAGTACACCTTCCAAGGTCTTGCGTCCACGGGGGACCTACACAACATTAGACAGGTTGTTTGGATGTCATGACTGGTGTGTATGTATATATAGATATACATATATATATATATATATATATATATATATATCACAAGCTAATTTAATGAAAATGAAAGCTTAAGTACAAGTTCCATCAAAAAAAAACACCCCTTACTTTTATCACAGTGGTACAGATTTGCGACATCCTTTCCAGCAATTTTTGGAAATAACTTGAGTCCAGACTCTCCCAGCACCTTTTCAAACATGCAAACAGTTCTGTTTCATTTGCTGGATGCTCAATATGATATATACAGTGGTACCCCGCTTAGCGAATGCCTCACAGAACGAACGCTCCGCATAACGAACGCCGCCGCGACCGCATACGTGACTCGCAGAACGAACGTGTTTCACATAACGAACTGCACGTCGCACATGAAAATCGAGTTTTACGTTAAAAAAATGGCTGAATCCGGCCAGATGTGTCTCAGAT